>BGZK01001530.1:0-136683 GCA_005406025.1 Eumeta japonica | reverse complement strand
AATATTTCCTTTACAATCAAATGTTATGAGTAAATTGTGTCTTAAAACACTTAAAATTGATGCGTGATTATTTTTTTCTATGATGCAACTTCTGTCATTAGTGTTCCATGTACATAATTACAGCTGTGATGTGAAGTTCTATATGTGAACAGAAAATGCAAAAATGTTTTATGGATTATGAATACTTTTCTTCTCAATTTCAAAATTTTTCTTCTAAATGTTTTGCTGAAAAATCATAGTTGAATAGAAATCACATACTTAAATAGTTATGATTTTGAAATATTCTTGTAGTATTATGCAGCTCATCTTGAAAAGTTTTGAAAGATTACAAATTACATTATTTATACTACACCAAAAAAAATATATAATGTGTTTGAATAAAGATACTTCCAAATCATCACTGTTCTCAGTTGCCGTGTACGTAATTACACCTTATTAGTGTTTTCATTAGCTCAATCATAGCAAGGTCGTAGGCTATAATTGTTGTTAATTTATGTTTCGTGTTCCCTATTGTCGCAGGTGTTTATTGTTTGTCTACAGTTTGGCTCACAGCATGTATGAATATAATTGTTTATTTGTTGTTACAAAATTACTAATAATAATGTGTTCCGCTGTTGCAGATGTCTACTTGTGATGTATAGAACTTACTTTATTTACCTGTGATTATGTGTTTGAAAAATCCTAGCAATAATAATTGCACTGTAGTTGAGTTAATGTTTATTTATAATTTGAATTTTTGCCAATACATGTTGCAAAATATGTAATACTCTTGAACTAATTCATACTTATTAAAAATAGGAAACCCTTTTGGAAAAATGATCTATTCTTTGGTGAAAGTTTATTCTAAAACTAATACAAATATTGTTGAATATCACTATTCTCAACTTCATGTTGTAAACTGATGTGTTTAACCAATTACATATATCAACATTTGGATTATAAAGTATTTGTTCTACATCAAATGAAATGTGAAATTAAGTAGTACAGCTAATTATATACTTATTTGCATTACTAAAATCATGATTTTGTAATTAATGCCATTAAATACAGGAATTACAAGCAATAATAACAATGGCTTATTTATTTAATAGTAATTTAATTCCATTTAGTTATAAAATAACCATTGTCTTATTTAATACTGTACTTTTTCTCAATGCTGTTATGTAATAGTTACTAGCAACTTTTGCCTAGACATATATTCCACAGATTTGAGGAAAGAACACTTGAAATCACACCTAATTCACAGCTCGAAACTCATTCTGTTTATCAGTAATTATTTCTTGGCAATATTTTCAAATTATTTGGCAACAATCTCTTGTTTGTGCAACTGTTTGACCACAGACTATTGTATTTGATGTTGACAATATGAAAATATATAATAAATATTTAATTTAATGCATTAAATTGTTTTTCATATCATCCACGTTTAATATGTATGCGTATGATTGTAGGGTATTTGAATAATTAAATATCAGATGTTAAATTTCCAAAATTTTCCACATTTCTTTAGTTTTTTATGGTATGTATTATGTATTATTTTTAAATACAAACATCAAGGGAGACACTAAAAATTTAGAGTTATACGAGTTTTCGACTTATGGAGAGTTTCAATTAATAATAATAAGTGCCCAAAATGAAACATCTGACACCGAGCAAGCAAGCATGTGTTAACTAACGTCAGTCATAAATTCTTTTATCATTTCTTAGAATTGGTAGTCCTATTTATTGTATATTCCTAAATTGTTGTCTAAGCAAATTGTTAAAGTTTGTAACTTGTTTTTCTTAGAGTTATAGAGGTAATAAGTTTTAAATAATCCAATTAAAAATTGTAATGTTCGAGATACATGAATTCGAGAGTGCTTGTAGGGACTCACTGATTATTTAAACTAATAGAGAGTTGCGATTTCAAGTAATGGAAGTTTTGGGGTTTGAAGAAAAGGAAAGAAATTTTTTTTTGATAGAGGTTTTCGACTTATCGAGGTTGTATTGTATAAATATATTAACATGTTTATGTAAAAATATGTTTATACATACATTTTCGCTTTCTCAAATTTCTACAAATGACTACATCAAATGGATAAAGTGTGCTTAATGGTTTTTAGGGTTTCGATCCATAATGGAAAAAAATTGAACCCTTATAGTTTTGTCATGTCCGTCCGTTCATCCGTGCATGGGTGTCACAGGCATTTATTCGAAACCTGCAAGACATATATTGATGAAATTTATAGTGTAGGTGTCTTGTATAAGCTGCTAATTGGTTTGGTAGTTAAATAACAAAAATAAATATTTATAGTGGGGGCACTCCATATATGTAACTGAAGTTGAAAAAATTTTTTTTCACAAACATAGATGTGTGACACATATTTCTATAGTTCTTTTAAAACACTACGGTTCCTAAGCAATTTTCCTGATTACAAAAATAATTTCGGAAATAATCGCTCCGAAAGTTGTGGAAATTGCTGCCCCCCCCCCCTTTTTTTTTTCTAAACTTTATATCCAAAATATATGAAAAAAAAAATAATGAAGGTAATGCTTAATAAATACTTTCACCAAAAATAATTTTGAACATGATCAGATATACTGTTTTTGAGTTATTCTTAATAAAAGAGCATAAGTGCCATGAAGATATGCTCTTTTACTGGTGCACTTTAGTTTACACTAGTTTAATAGTAATAGTTTACATACCTACTTGTTTTTCTAGTTATGGGCGACTAAAGTGCTTATAACTGTTTAATGCGGGAGACATGGAAAAAGTGTAAACTTTTTTCATCTATTGTACATTTCTTTGTGACAATGTCTTCGGAACCCTATAATGAGTATGATCCGACATGTTCTTGGCCAGTTATTGATGAATGTTAATGCAGTTTTCAATGTAACAATCTGAATTCTTAATAAAAACATTATCGGAAATAAAATTACTTTCATACTAATTGGACACGAGAATTCACAATATTAGTAATTCAAGCTTAGAGCCAATTTTACGACATCCTGTTAAGTTTTTAGCAGTTCGTCACTGTTTTCGATTGTGCGGCGTTTATTTATGTTTTAAGTTACACACTGTCGATTAACTCGATCGACAGATTAAAAGCGCATGGCGAAATCGGCGTTTAATCCAGTGGCCACATAACAAAGTCGCATGGGAAAGATTTGCCTCGAATGAATTTATCTGTAATTATCTGTTGCTATATCTGTTTTTACTGATTAGTAATAGTATAAATAATAACATGTTTACATCATAAATTACGCAGGACAAACTATGTGACGTTCACTGATATCTGATGATGAAGAATTTTATCTATGTATAAACCACTAGCTTTTTGCTCTGCGTAACTATCCATGTGGTCATAAAAGTAATATATTGAATGGATGAGTTAGTTTTTTTTTTGATATTATTTGCTAGTGTATTTCTATAAAAATGAGCTTGGAACATATGTAGGCTGTCTATTATTAATATAGAAAGGAAAGTGGAAATAGAAACAGAAATTAGAGAACAAAGCCAATTTCAAAATTTTTGTAACTAACTTCACTTATTATAAGTATCATAATGACCGACTTTGGGCATATGAAAATTATCTGGAAGTTTTTCATTGTCTTGTAATACTATCAATTAGCTTTTCTTCTAAAATAATATAATTTGTCATCGTGATCTTTGTTTTTGATCATTTTTGAAAGTATCCAATAGGTATATTCAAAGTATTTTTGATATAATTTACTTTATCATTTTGAAATAGAGACAAAAATTTATATTTTACAATGGTTTGATAATTAATATATATTACATAAACACTTATACCTTTTTAACAATGTGCTGTGTGCAAATATTAAAAAATAATCCAATGTAAATTCATCTCTAGAACTTACTTTATTATATTTTTTTTCGAATTTTAATAGGAATTTTAAATGCCTCTGACATATTTCGATCTTTGATAGATACACATTAATATACAATTAAATATATATTCAAATTAATATATTTTGTTTTACGTGTAAAATATATTGCTTGATTATTTTCTGTTTTTACACATTCAGATTGTGACTCTCAACCTAGTTTGTAAATTAACATTGTCAATACTCATAACAAACATAATTTGAGACTCTGTCATTAATGTTTGAAAATATGTTCTCACATATCATGTGGATGTTTAGGTATAATTGAATGAATATTTACCTTATAATTAAATAACACAATGAAATAGTTTCAGTAGAGTCTGTTCATATAACAATTTTCTTAAATTGAATTATTGTGATGTAGTTCTTATTATTTATTAACATGCTTTTATTAGCTTCACCTGTATGTATGTATGTATGTATGTATGTTTGTTTGTCACTGACTCCTTTGAAGTCAATTTTGACCCACTTAAAAACGGTCAGATTTCATTGAAACTTTGTAGATTTATCAAAGACCAATGACAATACAATAAGTTCATATTTTTTGGAAAATTAAGTTTTGACCAATTTTTAATAATCTGAAATTTTGTAAAATTTTAAATTGAGAATTAAAAAAAAATAGCTACTTAAAACATAAAATTTAACATTATTAAAAAAAATTGAATTTAATAATGTTAAAAAAAGATTTAAATTTTGAATTTACATAAAAAATAAATGTTTAAATTGGAAAATTTTAAAAGATACTTGAATTTCTGAAATTTTTTAAAAATTTAATAGTAAAAAAACTTATGTATGTCACAACAATAAGTTGTACAATGCTATGTCAAACGCTAAATTTTCACTCAGTTTTGAATACACCTAATCAGTAATATAATATAACCAATATAATACAATGTAAACAGATGAATGGCAAGAGGGTGTTTCAAAATGTCATGTCGCTACCATCAACTTCAGGTCGTAAATGCAAAGTTGTACTGTAGTTTATGTAGTTATTTATCTGGGTTTTTGGTTGTTTGCTGCCGGACAGGCTTACGTAGCTTAAATCACGGAAGGTGACTAAATGGAATACAAATAGAAGAACTTAATTGCTTAATTGCTCAACAATAGTGATGTGTTAGAACAAATAGGTTACGTAAACATGAATGATATAAACTTAAATTCATTGCCACATGAAAGATAGTCTAAAATCAAGGCTCTTGGTTATAAATAGTATTTATATCGTTTTGAGAATAAAAATTAAAAATTTAAAACATAGTTTAAAAAAACTAAAAAATATGCTGTAATGACAATTTTAACTAAAAATTGAAAAATAATTCTTAATGTAGGATTAAAATAATGAACAAAAAATATTAGTATTATTGTGAAAAAAACATGGGGTGCTTGATAAATCAGTTCTTGAAAATATTTAATCGGTACGATTAGTACAAAAATGGTGAATTACAAAACAATAATACTAATATTTTTCATTCATTATCTTATTCCTATATTAAGAATTATTTTCCATTTTTCAATTTGATTTATCATTAAAGCCTGTTTTTTAATTTTTTAAACTATATTCTTTTTATTGTAAGAATTTTATGTATAGGTACAATATTTTAATTCCACATTCTTATTTCATTTCTTTTTGGTTTTTTGACAGTTCTCAATCTTACTCTCATTGATTTGCCTGGCCTGACCAAGGTGCCAATTGGTGATCAACCAGCAGACATTGAACAGCAGATCAAGGCGATGATATTCCAATTCATCAGGCGTGAATCGTGTCTCATCCTTGCTGTTACTCCAGCTAATACCGATTTAGCTAACAGCGATGCCTTGAAGTTAGCCAAAGAAGTGGATCCTCAAGGTAAATATGTGATATACATGTATTTTATGTAACTAAATATTTTTAGTTGTTAGGGACTGACTCTACTCAAAAGAATGCAGCATAGCTGTTTCTCATGTTTGTATTTTAAATTCTACCATATATTTGAATAATATTTGCATTCAATTACAAAATGGTTATTAGGAATTATCATGTTAAAAGCATATTATATTATGGCAGTGCAGGATGGAAGTTTACCACATATTTCTATATTTCATCATTTTTCAAGGATCAGAGTAGTCCTGCTCAAATTGAACAATTTTTATTCAGATATTTTTAACAGAAAGATGCCCTTGAAAATGGTAATAAATACAGGTACATCATTTATATAAAAACAGAGTTCATAACAAACAGTTCATCGGATTTGAAAAATTAATGATATTTATGTAGATATAATCAAGAGCCATCATTAACATCATAATTAACTTCAGACTCGATAGTAGAGACATTCACATAAAATAACTTTTCGGCATTCCAATTTTATTTGGAATTTGAATTTTGGCATTCAAAATTTTATTTAACTTTTAGCATTTTAAACTTATGAAGTAATAGTTTTGTAAATTAATTTTTATATTTGTAATACATGTAATGCAGTGCACTAACATATCTTGTGTTTTGTTTTAATTTTGATTAAATATGAGGAATTTAATATAATATACTGTTATTATTTTGTAATTTATGTTAGTTTTTAATTAAAATAGTTTGACATACACAAGATTAATATATGTTGGTTATATATCTTAAAGTATTGACTTGTATTCTTTTTTTTGTTGCCATTTAAGTTTTTCACTTACAAATATTTATTACCTGACCGTATTTTTTATGTCAGGCTTACGAACAATCGGTGTGATCACCAAACTGGATCTCATGGACGAAGGTACAGACGCACGAGATGTACTCGAAAACAAATTGTTACCCCTTAGACGTGGCTACATAGGCGTCGTCAATCGCTCCCAGAAAGATATCGACGGTAGGAAAGACATCTCCGCCGCGCTTGCCGCCGAGAGGAAGTTTTTCTTGAGGTACATGCATCAAAGAATAACTTGTTCAAAATCACAATTTTCCTCTCTGGTAGATTTTCTTTTTGCTTGGGAATTTTCCAATTATTGAAGAAGTTTGTTTGAAGTTTATTGAAAAATTCAATTATTCAAATAGTTTAAGTGTAGAAATTATTCTTGTTTGCAAATTAAATAAAAAAATATATATAGTCTTGTGTATAAATTAGGAATTTGGTATAACTGTAAATAGTATTGTCCCAAATATATTCCAATAATGATCACTAAAAAATATGACATAAACAATGTACAGGTGTATCAGTGTTTGTTTCTATTTTATTTTTTAATAAAAGGTTTATCATATTATCAAAGAGTTTGATAAAGATATTCTAACAGTTTAATTTTTATTTTTTAATGTAGTTAATAAATACGCTTTCATAGTGATTCATTACTATCAAATTCTCTCATCAAACTTTCTACATCACATGTTACAAATGTGATATAGAGAGTTTGATGATTAGTAAGTGTACCAGAAAAAAAAATTGAATTTTACAGTCACCCATCGTATCGTCACCTCGCGGACCGGCTGGGCACACCTTACCTACAGAGGGTGCTCAATCAGCAACTCACTAACCACATCCGCGACACGCTTCCCGGGTTACGCGATAAATTGCAGAAGCAACTTTTGACACTTGAAAAGGATGTCGACCAGTACAAACACTTCCGACCTGACGATCCATCGATAAAAACTAAGGCGATGTTGCAGTGAGTGTGTTTATACATATTAGTGTAATGTATACATAATTTCATAAACAATTGTTTTAATTAAAATTTTTATTGGTTGAACTCAAATATTTGGTCAACATTTTTTTTTGGAAATTGATTATTATCAAGGCTCAATAATATTATTATATTTATGAACTACAATACTATGGACTATTGCACAAAATCTTATAAGGAATACTATGAATTATCTTTCTCCGCCACATTTATCCTTAGTTTGTATTTAAATAACAATAAAGTAATTGTGTTACTATATAAATTGTAAAAATTACATTTTGCATATTGCTTTTAACAGTTTTATTTTGCATAATTTCATAGTTTTATGCAACTCATTATATACATTGATTTATATTATACATTTACTGTGCATTCTATTTTTTATGTAACAAATTTAGAAATGCAAACATATAGTGTAATTGGATGCGTTGTTGTCATTCATGTCTACAGGTATAAGGTAAATTTTTCTTAGTTATTTAAAATAATTTTGTCATTGATGTTTGTGTAAACCTTTATATTATTAGGATGATACAACAGCTGCAAACAGATTTTGAACGGACCATTGAAGGTTCTGGTTCAGCTCAGATCAACACCAATGAACTGTCTGGTGGCGCTAAGATCAACCGACTGTTCCATGAGCGGTTTCCATTTGAAATTGTAAAAATGGAATTTGATGAGAAAGAATTACGTAGAGAAATAGCATTCGCTATTCGCAATATCCATGGTATCAGGGTGAGTATCATATATTTGTTTTAGATGTTCCGTCGAACAATTGTATTATTATAATAATTAGATGTAGTTAATAATTAGATTAAATAATTAGACGACAATAATAGTGGCTTTTTTTCATAATGCGATTGTTCTACCATTTTCAAATATATAAATAGCAATTTATTTTATGGTTTTATATAACTATTCTATAATATGAAAGGGAAATTGAATAAAAGCTTAGTTATTTATTTGCATATGAATTAATATTGATTTGATTTGATCATTTACTTTGATCTTTTCATCAGGGATAGTAGTTTGAAAAAAAACTGATTTTTAATTTAGAACATAACAATTATGATGAATTGCACTCGAGGATAAAAACGCAATGTAAAAGTAAACATAAGATTAATGTATGTACAGTCTATCATATCTTAAGGTTGATGTTAAAGAATTGCATTTTTCCTTTTGCCATTTTTGCAAAGTGGGGATATTAAGAAAAATCATTTGTATATATCTTATAATTCAGTTTGAAAAGAGTGGTTTTAGTATTTAACAAAAAAAAATATGTTGTAGTAATGTGTATTTATTTGCTATATATTTAATAACTATTTAGTAATTCATATTATTGCTAATCATAGTAGTGTTACAAAAGTAATCAAAATTGAAGTATACCCTTACAGATGTTTCGAAAGTTTTATGATTCTGTAAATAATTTGATTTGTTAAAATTTAATCAATGGCCCAGTTTTCAATACTCCAATTATATTAACATGATAATGCTTAACAGGTTGGTCTTTTCACACCCGACATGGCGTTTGAGGCTATAGTCAAGAAGCAAATTGCGAGGCTAAAGGAACCGTGCCTGAAATGCGTCGATCTCGTAGTACAGGAGCTATCAAACGTTGTGCGTCTTTGCACAGAGAGGGTAAGTGGTACTGTGACTAAATACTTGTTTGTATAAAAGATTCTTGGTAATTATAAATAAGTTTATAATGTATAATTCCGAAACTATGTTTTTGGTCATTCATGATATATGCATTTCATCTATATATAACATACTAAATATTTGTTTTAAACTGTACTAATTTTCTTTCAATGAACATTGGGAAATAATTTAAATATAGTTTTAGAGATATATAATCATATACATAATATTATCAAACATTTCTATACTGTGTATTGAAAAATCTACATAAGTTATTAAAAATGTCATTATTTAAATTGTGTTTTTGACTGTTACTTCTTTTTTTTTGGCTCTGAGATGATCACTTTTTTACTGATCCTCTTCTTTCCTTGGGGTTGATCTTCACATTTCCTTGTCGATACATAATGAAGGATGTGCATCTAATTAATTCAGTAAATTCATATTATTATTTAAGAACTCAGACTAACTTCTATATTTTTTAAATATGGTACTTATGCCATTGCAAAAAAAATTAAAATTATTATTTTTTAAAAGGATTTGTGTTTAGGTAGGTGTAAACTCTGTAAAAAATCTTTTTCTGCATAACACTGATTTTACGAGTCAATATGGTGTATGACATTAAAAAGATTAAAGGAATTTTGTTGAAAATATTCACATAAATAAACATTTTAATGAACAAATCATGTATTATTTGTATTTAAAAAATATATACAAAACAGTTTTTGAATTGGCACTGTTAAGTAAATAATTAGCAAGCTTTATTAAACTAATTTAACTCTTTCTCTTAGTCATCTTATTAGTTAATCAAAACACTGTTTGATACAGGAAACATCCTATGATGTAGGCATTGATAATTACTAGACTGGTAACTAACAACACCGTCACAGATGTATAAAGTTCTATGGTGATTGTTGACTTTTTCTTCTTCAGATGTCCCGATACCCTAGATTGCGTGAAGAAACAGAACGCATTATAATGTCTCATGTCCGTTCACGAGAGCAGATTTGCAAGGAGCAGCTGGTGTTACTCATAGACTGTGAGCTGGCTTATATGAATACTAATCATGAAGACTTTATTGGATTTGCCAAGTGAGAAATTATTAATTAGTATACGAGATTTTCGAATATTCTGACTCTTAGAAAATCTGCAGATAGGTCTCGTCTAGTACAACACTTGTTATTTAGGAGTCACATCACAACCACTCATTTTTTATGAGTAATAAAATAATTATCAAATTTAATTTCAAATTTCTAGTCACTGCGATTGATTTAATAAGGTAAGTTTTGAAAATTGTATATTTTATGTCTCCTTATTTCATGTTCTCATTAAAGCGCAGTCAGTAGCTATAGACCTGGTGACTAAATTGCTGATGCCTTTCTAAAGTGTAGATGGTATTTTTATTTTAGGTAATGGTTGCAACAGGGACTAACTGATTAGCTTAGGGTTACTTGTGAGGTACAAATGTTATTACTATTCTTATAAATATGGATAATATATACAAATTGATTTAATTCTCAGTGTATAAAAATTAATCTGTGTTTGAAGTATTGTTTTCATTGTTTTCATGAAGGTATTGTTTTCATGTGTAGACACAATTCTCATATGACAAATGGTGGAATATTATTGTGTTGACAGAAATGGAAGTTGTATAAAGTGATTTTAAACTTTTTTATGAAATGCATATAGTGTGTACTCATTACACCCTTGCTAAAAAGTATTTTTTCCTGTAAAGAGACGTTACTAACTAAAATTCAAGGTATTAATAAAAAAATCTTTAAAAAACATATTGACTCTTACTCTAATTACATCTATTTAAATGAAAATAAAAAAAACCTAGCAAATTAAAAACATTTTTATAAAGATGCTATAGAGCTAATGTATGCTGTTGTGATTTATTGCAGAGACAAGGTTTATTTTAGTATTTATTACTATTTCACTTTTATTGCAAATTAAGTATGGATTGAAAAATGCAGTAAAAAATCAATGTTCCCAACCTTACATCAAATTATAAATACTAACCAAAAATGCATTTGACGAGAACTGTTTCTGTTTTCAATGTCGTCGGAATTTTTGAACATTGCATTATATGCTCAATGTTAAATTTGTAAGCCTTGGGTAATTAGATTAGTAATTTCTATGGGTTCTTAGTGTTTTTAATTTCATCAATGGTTTGATTGGTATCTGTTGAGGTCGATTTTCTCTATAAATATAAATTAATGACCCAAAATACATATGCCAATAATTTTTTGTAAAACCATTACCATGCATATCTCATATAGTGAAGAATGAATATAAAAAATGATATACTCTTATTTGAAATTGAAAGTCATTGGACATGTTGTTCCTATTTGGAAAAAAGAAGGAAAAATTATGGTATTTATTTTTGACTTTAAACTAAAGATAGACTCTTAAAATTTGGGTGAATGTAATTCTAAAAAATATTTAATAAATTAATATTTTTAAACATAGTTTTAGATTAGTGATTATTATTAAAAGTACTACATGCAGTGCTAGACTTCTTAAAGTCAAATGAATAATTCACAATCTTATGTTGTAATTTTAGTTTATTTAACAATTGTATTTATCTAAAAAGTTTTGTTATTTTTAGAAATATATTAATTTTTTTTGAATTTCAAAGATTCACAAGTTTCAAATTTTAGTTAAGTAAACATTTTGTTAATATTGAATGATAAAATTGTCCAGTCAATGTGGAATGGCTATGGCACCCTCTTATGAAATGTTGGGATGCCATCTAATCAAGTTATTATCTTAGATAGTTTAATGAGGTGGCATTAATGCTTACGATTTATATATAAAAAAAAAATTAAGTGATTGGTACTTATTTTCTTTATTTATAAAGCTGTCTTAAAATTATTTAAAAATACTGTTTCAGTGCCCAAAACCAATCGGAGAATTCAACTAAATCTGGTCATCGAGCTCTTGGAAATCAAGTCATTCGAAAGGGATATATGTGTATACACAATCTTGGCATTATGAAAGGTATAAATATTCTCAATGTATACTCAAGTTATAGTGAAATATTCTGAATCACATATGTATATTGAAAGCACAAGCTTTCAGTGTATGTTATTCAGTATATTTCACTATGTATAAGGAAGAAATAAAAATATTAATTAAAATTATAAAATATTTATGCATTGGTATAGTTTTTATTACTTTGTGAATATCCTAGATAGTATTTTACTAATAGCTTTAATATTCAATTGTTCAAGTACACAGAAATAAAAGTTGAGATCTTATTATCGAGAGATACTTGTGAGTGATAGAGAAAGACTTATTAAAGCTTCCATTTTTCATATTAGATTGATACTGGATGATTAAAATCATCTGAACTTTTAGAAAAATGTTGTATACAAGTAAACTCTACTTGTTGATTAAGATTTCAAAAATGGCATACATGAAACTGTCACTGTTGTTGTGCACATTTAGTATATGTTTTTATATTACGTAGGTGGTTCCCGCGATTATTGGTTCGTGCTCACATCCGAGAGTATCTCCTGGTATAAGGATGAGGAGGAGCGTGAGAAGAAATACATGCTGCCTCTGGACGGACTCAAGTTGCGCGATCTCGAGCAGGGCTTCATGTCCCGACGACACATGTTCGCTCTGTTCAATCCAGAAGGCCGGAATGTGTATAAGGTTTAAATTCTATTTTTTTTTATACTTGATTCAATAGACAGTAAAACTTTGGGTTAGTTTTGATACCAATGTTTTGTTATTTACCATTATTAAAAAAAAGATATTTTTAAATTTTGATCTTTAATACTTTAAAAATTGTGACAGAAAGAAAACATCTCTGATAACAAGTTACTAATATTTTGTTTGAAATATCAATCAAATAGATATTAAAAAAATTTTTTAAGTACAACATTTTTCATTTAAATTGTGTCTGAAGTAAATAAAAACGTCAGTACTTATAGTAAATATGAATTTAAAGATAGTTGTTCAAATATTTATGTGTTATGTACTTTTGTTGATGGTAGTTTTTGATTTTATTTCTAAACAGATGCATAACATATATTTACATATATGTACATATTGCAATTGAATGATGAAATTTTGGGTCAGTATTTATGTCGCAGTATTTACCAGAATTATGCTTAATGTTCCATATTTCCCATTGCACCAAATATATGAAATCTAAATATACTTAATGTGTACAATAAGGATATTTTTGTAACAAAAAATGATTTTGATCTTGTATTAGGTGAGATAACATCATCACATTGAAATTAGCACATCAGATAAGATATGAATAAGGCCATGATGCAGCTTTTCACGTCATGCTGATTAACGCCTATATTTGATTAACGATTATGATTCTTTGCCACAATGTTTACAATTGTTTGTTTACTTTTTTACTGGAATGTGTATAATATATTCTTTTTGTTATATATAATTTCTAGACCATAATAAAGAAAATATGTCTTTTTTAGGATTACAAACAGTTGGAATTATCATGTGAGACACAAGACGATGTGGATTCTTGGAAGGCTTCATTCCTACGTGCTGGAGTCTATCCAGAAAAAACTTCAGAAGTAGCTAATGGAGATGAGGTCAGTGGTATACTTCTGTTATGTTACTTTATCAGACCATACTATTAATTTTCGCTTTCTTTTCCCATTTGTCACTCCTGTGAACTAAAATGCATGAGCCTATATTTGGTATTCCTCTTCTCTTTTATATTTTGATATTCTGTGGTATCCTTGATAACTTCTAATTTGTTATTTCTTTTACATTGATGTTGTCTGTGTACGTCTACCTTTTATAATAATGAACTAAAGGATTATTATATTTACATAGTTTGTGTAGAGCTATTTTTGGTACATTTATTTTTAAATTATTCATGATGTATGGTAATTTCTTTTACCACGCTATTCAGGGTGAAGGAAGCGAGGTTTGTTAATTTATAAAATATTTAAATTATTCAATATTTGCACTACACCGTAGTTGTGTGGATCATTTATTATTTAACTAAAATGCTTGATAAAATATGAGCTTTAATTGTTTTGAAAAGCGTTGCGTACAAAATTATGAATTTATCTGTGCTGCCACCTATAAAAAGCATGATAAACCTTCTAATGCACAATTTGTCTGTCAAAAATCATCTCAAAATAGTACCTTCACAATTTATCTGTAAGCAAATCACATCACAAATGCCAATGCTCTATCTTACTTTTGAAATTTTAATATCACTCTTTTGGCATGTGTTCAAAATTTAACAATTGTAGACACCATTTTAATTTTGAATGTTCTTATTTTCATCAAAGTAAAGAGACAAGAGTTGTTGTTTTTATTCACTATATTCTCTCAAATGTTGTTTTTTATTCACTATCATTTGTGTTTTTTAGTTATCACTGGGTTTGTCAGCATTAGGTTTGGGAAGTAGTAAGAAAGTAAGTTTTTCTGTTTTTTTTTTCTATATATTTTTGCTTCGAGTTTGGAGTGCGGTTTTGAAACTCAAGGGTGGCTGCATTTATTGAGATGTTGAATATGCATGTGTGTAAATCTAGAATTTTTGCAATTTTGTCTATTTAAGGTTGGGTTTACAATCTGCTGATATTAAAGGTGAATTATATGGTGAATAAAATGCGTTTTGGGAGAGAAATATGTATATTTAAGTTGTTTGTTCTCATAATTGTTAAAGAAATATTTTGAATACTTGAAATAATAAATTCACAGTTATGTTTGAATGGGCCTCTCAAATATGTGAAAATTGATTAAAAAATATAGTGGTATTTTGAGATCAATTGCTTCAGCTGTGTATCATTTTTCTAACAACAAATTTAACCAAACTAATCAGCTTTACATACTAATATACTGTGAGCCATTAGTAGTTATAAGCTTTTTGGTATTATTTGAATATGCATCTGAATTTGGTAGACTCTTTGCTATTAAATTGTAGTTTCTTAAAAATATTCGAAGAATTAGTAAACCATGATATATATAAGACTGAATATTATTTATTAAATATATATAAGCTTAAAAGTTTTGGGGAATAGCAATGTTTAATGGATCAAAACAAACTATAATTATTCTTTGCAAATGTTTGATTTACATTTTCCATTTATTATAATTTTTTTTTGTGGGGCATCTTATTGGATAATCGTTTCACATTGTTCGTGATGTCAGTTTTAAGAATGGAAAGAATCATACGTCTTTTCGCTAATTGTCATCATTGGCATTCTTTTTTACAGGGTTTTTTAAACAAAGGGTGCTAACGGGATGCTATTATTAAGCCTACACTATTTGTCCGTCTACATCCTACTCTTAAAAGACTGTATGTTTTGAACTGTTATAGGTAGACTACTGAAAATTTCATAGAATATGTATTATTGTAGTAAATTCTTAACAATTAACAACAAAAAACATAAGAAATATTAAGGAGAGAGTCCTGATACAGGAAATATGTCTTATAACCATTTTTTATGATAAAGTATGCTCTATAATTACATCAATGGAAAGTTGCATCAAAAGTAAAAACATAATTCATAAAAGTAATATGTAAGATTCGATAGATAATGTATGCGAAATCTGTCAAATCTTATGGATTATGTTTACTAATCACATTGTTACTTTGGTGCAACCCCCCATAATTCTGATAAGATTTGGTGTGATTATAGAGCAAACTAAAATAAAAATAAAAAAATAATAAAAGTAGTTCAAGTGTGTAATTCTGGCTGTAGCTAAGGATTCCAACCTGAATGAAAGACAAAATGTTTGGTTTGGTAAATACATAACACAATTATATTTTGTGGTGGTATAGAATACTCGTTATGCAAATGCAATTTGCACTTGGCCTGCTTTTTTATCAAGTTTTCCAAAGAAAAACATAGTTATTGAATTGGTTTCTGAATTCCAATGAAATTATTTTTAGAAATCGCAAAAGTATGGCCGAATCCAATAACAACAGCTCTTAATAATATCCTGATAATAATACAGGTAACACAAGAAATTCAATTTTTTTTTATTTATGAAATTGTAATATGTAATTTTATATTAACCAAAGTAGTTTAAAAAATATGAGAACAAATTTGAATATTCACAATTGTAATATTTTTATTCCTTTCCCATATATGAATTAAGAAGAGAGAAATATATGATTTTTGCATTTTTAGAAATTTACTTTTTATAATAACGACGTCTGAAGTTGCATCATAGACTATACGGGCGCAACTGCGATGTCGTTGATGTAACGTAATCCCCATAGAACTGCACGTGTTTAGGAACGCTTCGAAGGCGCAATACAATTTTAACTTTCTAGATTATTATTATTTTATACGTGGTGTTGCCTGAGTAAGAAGTCAAAATGATTGAGCAGGGTTGTCAGAACTTTTTTGTATTCAGCTATAATCAGTCTAAAAAAGGGGGTGATGACAATTTTCTAAAAGGCGCATGATTCTATTCATGCTCAACATTATAAAATATATACAGGTGAAAGATTTCTTTCAACTGAAGAATGTAGTTCCAATTGAACAGTCTTGATTCTTGAAAATTTTGATTTTCATTTTTGAATGTAGGTAACTAATTACTGGTGAATTTTATGTGCAAATGAGGTTATTTTCTAATAATTAAAGTTTTATTTAAATACTTTATAAAATTAATTGTTATTCTGTGTAATGCAACAGAATCATAATTCTGTTTCTTTGGCCCTATGCATTGTAGTTATAAGACATAGAAAACACGTCATTTGTTAAGTGTGTTATAAAAAGTTGTCAGTTTTTGTTGTACATTTAATATGTACAGCTAGATATACAATTGTTTTTTTTTTAATTGTACCAAAAAATATTTATATACATATATTTTTCAACAGAGTTCCGACAGTAGTGTGACTAGCAGCATGGATCCTCAGCTAGAGCGGCAGGTTGAAACAATTCGGAATCTCGTGGATTCGTATATGCGTATCGTGACCAAGACCACACGTGACCTAGTCCCCAAGTCAATCATGATGTTGATCATTAACAATGCCAAAGATTTCATTAATGGTGAACTGCTCGCACATCTCTATGCATCTGGAGATCAGGTGAATTTTGAGAAAATTTATAGTTTTTTTTTATGTACATAAATTGTGTATCTATAATGAGTCACAATATTATATAGCAAGGAAAGGAATGGTGCATTTTTATCACTTAAATTCTTATTCTAAACAACAAAGTTCAGTTTCATAGTCCTATATAAATCTTATTATTAATAAACAAAAAATATGATTTTGTCAAAAAGCCATTAGAATTTCTGTAATTTCTTCAAGTCTATATACTCTGTATTTAGTGAATATGTTGTATTTATTTAAGTACACATAATTCAATTCAATTATATTCTAATTATTTGTTAATTAACAAATGTATTTTAGAATTTAATCCATCAAGAATTCTATTATACTCTCCTAAACATGCTGCATGCACAAGGGCTGGCTGTCTCGACTAATCAATTGGTACGATGTCAGATGCCAGCATTTATTACAATTGATATAAAAGTATTTCTAAGATTGCAATAACGAATTTTATGTTTCGTAAACAGATGTAACGTTTACAACAGACATCAAGAGTGACTGATACTAAAGATTGTGCTTTTGTGATTTAATATACATTACACAGTATAAAATTAAAGTAATATATATCATATTGTATTCTTATTACATTACTATAAGTTTCTTAATTTGGAGTTGCCATCATTTGTATATAAGAAATTAAGTAGACAAAAAAAAAAATATTGCTTAATGTCATCATTTATTATTATGTAAAAAAAGATTTGATTGTTAGAAATTTAGATAAAAAGAAAGTTATTTTTTCATGTTTACTTTCTGACATAAAATCTGTTTGGTATGACTACTGTTATATAAACTTGAATTCATTTTAATTCTTTTAGAATACTTACCCCCGTCTCGCACTCTTGCCTTTTAAGGGCGAGTTGTTTCATAGGTTATATAACTATATATATGAAGAAAAAAAAAAAACTTAGAAAAAGAGTTAACTTCTTTTCATGGGATTATTTCGAATTCATTAACAGATTTCGAGTATCCCAAAATGTTGCAACATAACAAGATTCTGATTTAAAAAGATAAGTATTTAAATTATCCCCTCAACATAGCTTTGTCACGGCGCCACCGTTGTCAGTCGGCCATTTTCGCTCCGTGCGCCCGAAATGTAAATAATTTCATTTTTTGCATGGAATCTGTACTAGGACCCTAGATATTGTACATTTTAGAAATTTAGATAAAAATTGTTAACTTTTTATAAGAGAATATTTAAGAAAAAAAAGTTTAATGAAAGATATAAGAAGTTAAATTCAGAAAATTATACCTTCCAAGCTTTTGCTAAATTAGAAATATATAAAAGAATATTTTTGTTTGTTCTTTTATGTATTTCTAATTTGCTAAATTAGAAATATATAAAAGAACAAATAAAATTAAAATAATTAAAATATAAATAGTAAATTTATATTTTAATTATTCCTTAATAACTAATTTACAATAATAATTATTAGAAAAAGGTGTCAAGGCATCGCAGATCAGGTAATTTTTTTATTGTCGGATCCGTTTTTTAACTTTGCGCTAAGAAAATTAAAAATTTTCGAAAATCAGGGAGATATTGGTTTTACTCCGTTTTTTTTCTAAAATCGAGTTTTCATTAGGTCTCGACATTTTGAGACGACGCATGCGTGCGTGCGTGCGTGTGCGCGTGTGTATGTAAACCTCATAGCTTTTCGAACGGCTTGATTAATAGGAACCAAACTTTGGCATTCCAAATAGTTCCATCAAACTTAGATTTTCTGAAAATTTGAACCGATACAGACAGGTAGATTCCAAGATATCTTAAAAAAACTAGAAAAAAACTTATTTGAAATGTTTTTTTTCGCATTCCGATTGATTCCAAAAACTAATCAGTTCTTAACATCAAAAAACCACGTCGATCGTCGTTTGGCCAAACAAAATCGGTTGATTCGTTCGTGAAATATCGTGAATGAAAAAAAATCGAAAAACTGATTTTTTTATAAAACCGTAATTTTTATCTGATCAATTTTCGTTTATAATTTATTTATAGGACTTGCAAAACTGCATCGATTGCTGTTAACCGCGTGAAACCGCGTGGTTGACCTATTCAAAGTTATAGCAGATTGAAATAAAAAAAATAAATAAATACAGTTTCATCAATTAGTTGAAGAAACATCATTATAAAATAATTTTAAAAGCATATTTTTTAATATTATCTTATAAACCACTCGCTAATTTTTGAAGACTGAGTTTGAAAGTAGCAAAAAATTTCTGGTTTGACCTATAAGGTCAACTCTTTTGTCAAATGTTTGAACTCGAAAAGCTTAAAGATAATTCTTTGAGCTTTGAGACAACTGTTCTGTATGTTTTTTCTTCCATTATGTAATTATTTTTTTCATTACTTTCACACTCGATACAGTAGTAATACCAAAATCAACTTATTTTAGCTATTAGAGTATATAATGACCTAAATAACACAAGCAATTTACTAAGACACTAATCAAAGCAACAGAATTGATGTTTCACATTTAAAAGATCAAATTCTACATAAATGTTGCAATTGAAAAAAAAATTCCCATCAAATTCTGGACAAATAATGTTACTTTAGCACTGGCAACACCTTTAATCTAAATTGTTTTATAAAACAATACAAAAATGGAACATCAAGGATTAAACAGTTAACTGAAGATTAATTTGATTTTAACTTTTATCTTGACCATTTGTTTTGAAACGACTCATCCTAAGTGTTTTAACCTTCTTGATGGTTTATCTATAAGATTTTATATTTGACGCAATGTAATCTGAAGATATCATTACTTTCCTGCTTATATTTATTTGTCAACTTACAAAATCAAATTGAAATATATAAATGTGGCAATAGTTTTAATTCACCAAGTTAGGTCTTAACTTAGGTCAAAAAATACTTCTTCCATTTCAATAAATAGAAAAAGTGATACATTAAACGTTGTATATATAATCTTGTATCTTATTGTTTGTTAATCCTATAATGATGCATATGGTGATACATATTACAGGTAATTTTAAAAGAAAATTTTGTTTTATAATAAAATTGAAATTGTATAATTTGACAACATTTATATATAAATCCAAGGCACATATCCATTGGTTTCTTACAAGATAGTATACATGAAAAAAGTATGCTGTCGTCTTTTAATGGGGATTATCCATGATTTTTTTGATGACTTAAATTAATCATTTACATTTTTATAACATAAAAAAAAATAAAAATAGGTTTAAAATATTATAATTATTTTTCAAAATGAAATTCAATACATTCAGTAAATTTGAGCCGTTCGAAAGCCACCATTTAGCGCGCGCTTTGATGACGTCATTTGACATGTCCCGTGTTTGGTTTACTCTACGTCTTTCAGTTGCTTCATACATATTTTCAGATTTAATTTCAATACAGATCATGGCATAAGTTAAAGAAAACCTTCTTATAAGTATTGTATGGTACCAAAGTGCAAAAATACTATTAGAAGTACACCTGATAAAATGTTTTTTCGTGTTCCAAGCAATACGAGAGTACAAAAAACAATAGTGTAAGATGATGGGAAGGGATAATGTATCTCTAAGAATAAAATGCTTCATATAATCAAGATCGAATATCACTTACATAAGTTCATTTGATCCATGAATTGTATTTCGCATTTTGTTCTCGACATATTTTTTAACTAATGTAGATGTTTAGAGTATAGAAAAGTTATATGTAAAAAATGACATTTCTAAAACAAAAATCTCTTTAATGTCTTAATTATTATTTGATCTTTATAAAGTGGGAAAAGAAACTATTACTCCTTATATTTTTGACTTAGTGATTGTGTGATGAAACAATGACACACTTATAGCAACTCAGTAAGAAACTTGCATTTCAGAGTTATTATAGAACATAAAATTATTAAATATAATTTAACACAATGAGTCTTTACATTTGTAAAAAAAATTACCTGTTACAATGGTAAGCAATTTACAAGCTTGATTATATTATCACCTGGGCAAATGAATGGTTTTGAACAATTGGACTGTTATAAAACTTGGCAAATGATTTTCTACAAATATAGATTCACTAGAAATTACAACAGGAATACAGTTTTAAACTATTTTTCTCACAAAAACTGAAATACATTATGAATATCAATGCCAATAAATCCAATGTTGTGTCATCTGACTTAATATTTCGTTTCGACCAGTGGTGACACATTTTATATGTGAATTTTCCTCCCGCATAAATAATAACTGAATAAAAAGCATATCTTTTAAATATAATGCGATGATAATGATTTGAGAAAAAAATATTTAAGACGAATTTAAGTTTTATGCGTATTCCCCATTATTAATTGTTCTAATAATGTTTGTATTTAGCTAATTTTTGCAAGGACTTAGTCAAAAGGCATTAATAGACCTCTCACTTTCGTAAATTTTAAATATAGTCATATACACATAATAATGCTTTGGTGTTATCATTGTGTAGTCCCAGATGATGGAGGAGGCGCCAGAAGAGGCGCAGAAACGCGAGGAGATGCTGCGCATGTACCACGCGTGCAAGGAGGCGTTGCGGATCATCGGCGACGTGTCGATGGCGACGGTGAGCACGCCAGTGCCGCCTCCCGTCAAGAACGACTGGCTTGAGAGCCGGCTCGACTCCAACCCGCGGCTATCACCACCCAGCCCGGGCGGTCCGCGCCGCGCCGCGCCCACGCAGCAAGGTGCGCACGTAACACACTTATTGTAGAAACGATTTATGTAGTGATGCGAGTACATTTATACCGAATCGAATAAAAAAATGCAATTCATTTCCAAAAAAAATTTGTCCCACCTATGTGCTGATTAAACATTCCTATACTTGTGAGGTGTGAGTTTGAATAAAGCTTAAACACAATTGTTTATATTTAAGTGTATCTAAAAAGTAATAATAAAAAGAAATACCCTTATAACAGAAAAATTATAAAAAAAAAATTGGATGTTGTCCATGGTGATTCAAAATATCTCATTTCATGTTTGAGTAATAAATAATGAACTGAAACCAGTTATAATATTTGCACAATCTTGAATTTGAGGTTTTTTATTTTTATAGCTTTTCTTGTAAATAAACTGTATTTTTTTCTGAAAAACAAAATTCTCTAACCCGTACCAAAAACCATATGAGAAAGCTAGAAAATAGTCATCTCCACGCCCCTTATGACCAGGACATTAAATGTGTAGATGTATATTTTATATGTAAATCCATGTTCTATATAATTGTGGTCATTGCTATGTTCTTGGTTCTATTAAATTAAGTATAGAATTTTACATAAAGGAACATTATAGTTTTCTTTTTGTTTGATAGATATTTGTAAAGTTGTAATAAATAAATTGTATGACTTCTTCACATATCGACATAGCATAAATATCACACATTTACAAGATATTTAATATTCAATGCTTGTAATATAATATAAAAGGAGGAAAATAAAAAAAAAAATAAACCTATTCATAAATTTGTTCTACATTATATGTATAGTAACCTTTTCTCATTCTCTATTCCAATATAGTCTAGGATTAATAACATTGACCAAAACAGCTTCACAAAGCCATTACTTTTTATTGTTTTATGACAAACAAATATGCTTACTGTGGATCTTCTGAGAAAATAGCTATATGTTAATGTGGACTGTGTTGTGGGTTTTTCTAGGCTATAATTCTGTAATACATTTCCTTGATGTATCTCTTGTGGATTAGTCAGTGTAAGCCATGTACCCTCTAAAAGCATCTTTAATGATTTGATCTTAAAACGTCGAGATTTTGTTGTGATGTAAATGTATAGTATATACATATAAATCTTTCAGAAGAAATTTTACCAATGTTGGTCAAAATCACATCTAAATTTATTATGTAGCTGAAAAGTACTAAGTGCACAGACAGAGAAATATTAATATATAGAGACTTAAAAAATGGCCATACTGGATATTGTTAAGCAAAATTGACACCCTCCTAAATCTCACTATAGAGTATAAATATTAATCAAAAGCATATTTTACACTTAGGTAACCTTAGGAACTGTCACTATGCTGGTAATTTCACCAGACTCATGTAGTAGATATTGTGTTTGGTATTTTTCTATTTTTTTCATAAACACAATTTAAAAAAAAAAGCAATGATAGCTGCGCAAAATTCTATTGTAATGATAGCATTGAATTTTATTAGGAATGTTGGATAAAAGATCCCTTACTAAAAGTTTTAATTTCATGGCTGTACATCATTCTCTCAAATATACCTAGCCTGCCACCTTGCAATGTTTGAACCATTATTTACCAATTCACTGCCTATCTATTTACTTGTGAGTTCAAGTATTTTAGACTGTCGCTCATATAAAGAGCATCCTTTTCTATTAATGTTAGTTATTTACAGCATTTCCTAAATGTTTCCTAAACAATGCAAAATATTACTCTATACATATGTATCAACATATTATGACAATATATAAAGTGGATATTCAGAAAAATTTAATTTGATCAGTATGACACGTAATATCTCTATAAACTTGAATGATTAATTTCACTTTATTTTTGTTTTTTTTTTCTTTTTTTAATATAATCTGTTGTAACCAAGCAGGGTCATTGGGTCAGCGAGGCGCTCCGCCGCCACCCGGGCCCGGCACGGGACGGCCCGCGCCGCCTTTGCCGTCGCGGCCCGGAGGCGCTGCGCCCCCGCCCCCCGGTGGCCGGCCGGCACCCGGCGGGCTGCCTGCTCCCCTAATTCCCACGTAAGTTATATGGAAGCTCTTATTGTCAGCATAATATTATCTGTGTCGCATATCACCTATAAGAAATGAAAATCACGATTGTTTTTTGATTTTGTTGTGGATTTTAAATTCATTTTTGATTATTAAGTGATAGACAATTGTAATCGGGAATGATACTATAAAGAAATTTTTCAATAATTCTTCAGCTGAAATAATTTAAATTAAATATACAGGAATGAAAAAAATAAAAATGATTGCTTTTTGAATATGTGCTTTAATTTAAATTTTACTAATTTAAAATGAAATACAGTGTCACTGGTTTGCTTATTTTTATCTCAATACACAATTACACTGTTGTGTTGTGTGCGTGTGTGTGTTGCCAAAGAGTATTATTGCTTTGCTGCAAGTAGTCAAGTCAATATATTTGAAGGATGCTTCAAATGTGTGTGGGTGATGTAACAGCCATAATTTAACATAATTCTTAATATTCGATGGTTTTCAACTGCTTATTATATTTAGCTTAATATGTATTTTTGCATTTGTAAGTATACTACATAAATATACTTTAAATGTAATAATTCTGTACTGAAGAAGACTTGAAATATAAAATTATTCCTTATATTATGCATCAGTTTCTCTAGCATTATAATGTTCATTTGTATTTCGAAGGTATATTATAAAGTGTCATTTTTTAAATTAGGTTTTTAGCTATATGAATAAAAAAAACATAGCTAAAAACATAACTGCTGTTTTTATTTAAGTGTGCTTACAGTATAGTGAATAACATTTTCAACATGATTAAACAAATTTACAATGCTACTATTTTACTCAAAATTATGATAGTGACTTATTAAATAAATATAATTTAAAGTCACAATTTAAGAAATAAACTAAACAAATTGTATAATATTTATAAGAAAGTGAAATAGTAAAATAAATGTACAAAAGATTTTGTTGTAATCATAATTAAATTTTGAAAATAAAATGTATCAGAAATATTTTAATTAACTGGGTTTTAAGATTATAGGGAAGATGCATGTTGAGAACATAGTTATAATTGCATTAAGATGCCATTATAGCGACTATATTGTAAAGGTATTCTAATGTAATAAGTAGGGCTCATTTTTAGGGTTCCCTACCTCGATAGGAAAAACGGAACACTTATAGGATCACTTTGTTGTCTGTCTGTCCGTCCATTTGTCTGTCTGTCTGTTTGTCAAGACCCTTTATCTTGGGAACAGCTGGAGGTATCTAGTTGAAACTAAAACCGTATACTGAAGTCTACAGTCCCTTGAAGTTGTAAAAATATCAAACTTCTAAGTTTACGTTAAAAAAAGATACGGCAGTCTATGCCGCAAAAAATGTATATTTTGGCACTCTCAAGGGAATGAAAATTTATAGGGTATTTTCCGTTGACCTAAAACTATGACATTTGGCAAGTAATATCTGTATCTGGTTCAAAGTCTATCTATGAATTGAGACTAACATCTATAGATTTTACTTGTTCATCATTACATAATGATATCAAAAGTGAACAAAACCTGACATTGATTTAATTGATCTGTATACATACATAATTTAATAATTGGTAATTTTTGTTCAAATATTTATGGCCTCCTGTTACTCAAAATATGTTTTGTAATGGTTGTATTAATGGTTACAAAATTTTAGGATTAGATGTTGTGCAAGATTTGCCAGTCATAAAAGAATGAGTTGTCTATTTTAAATGAAACACAAATATTTTATATAGTAGGTATCCAATATTAACCTACAATATGAAAATATTGCAGTAAGTACTATATTAGTGTGTTACACGTCACATTATTATTATCTATATCTACACATATAAGAAAATCATGAACTTTGTGCGTGTGTAAAAAAAAAATAAACAAAATTGATACTAGGAGGTCTCTTTCATATGTATAACTGAGTATATTAAAATTTTAAATTGAAAACTCTATCTCCAGAACCTGATTTGATTTTTCTGTTTGGACACGCATCATGCTAAACTGTTTACTTAATTCAAAAGTTCTAATAAAAGTGAAACTCAATTCAAAATACCATTTAGTTTTTATTTTATGAAAATCGATTTGCTAAAGTGAAGAATATTTCATTTTAAATAAAAGAATTGCTGTAAAGCTTCATAGCAGCCGCCGCTCCTCGGTTGACTGCAGTGTGTTGTTATAACGCTTAGGGGTGTGTAGGGCATGGCCATGGGAGGGGACGGAAAATGTATTCATAATAATAAAGTTGTGGGAACATGTGTCATTTTTGGTTGGAATTGAACTTAGGACAGAACCATTATAAGAATTGAAAATGGAACCGGAATTGATATCTACATTGAGATTGTAATCATCTAATAAAGTAGTAATGTTTGTGGACACTATTGTCTATCTTTGAAGAATCTCTCAATGTTTTCTTCAGTTTTGGCTAATTTTTAATCATAGACAGTTATCATAACAAATTTTAAACAATAAAAATCATAGTTATGGATGGTAGTGCTATTATTAAAGGGATAGTGTTAATAATTCCTTGTTATAAGGCCATAATGTAGTTTATTCATAAACTAATAATGTATTTGGATGTAAAAGCCTCCTTATTAAATGCGATGCAGTCAGTCATTTTTCAATCTTATGGAGTGATTATATTGGAAATGCAATTTAACAAAAAAACCTTGAACATGTTCCTTTTGTTATTCGTGTGTGTTTTATCAATTGACTTTTTATTATGAATCAAATAAGTTTTGGCGTGGAATTTGTTAACAAACAACAAACTAAATGCATCTTCCCTATCATAATGTGCAATAAGCGAAAAATTCGCAAGAAACGGCTGACCTATATGTAGTAGAGTGGCCGTGGTACATCGTGTGGTTGTGTTCGCAGGCGGCGCTAAGCCGACGGGCCTCGCCTCCGCATCGTACTAACTCACTAACATTACTGTAACTTAAGGTACTAACGTGCTGGTTAACTTAGTACAGATACACTGGAGTGCTTATATAATTGTGGCATAAATATAACTGGTCCTGTGCCGGCATGACAAGATATTTCGCTAAGATCTTTAATATATCTTTAACACTTTGTTACATTTGATTATTAGTGCTGTTATGTTATATTCCATGGTGATTGTATTAAGTTAACAGTAACAATATGGAAATGTATACACAATATGTTAAATAATATTAGTGTGTTACATAAATTATATACTTATGATAAGTCTTGTAATTGTGTCGCTTCCAATAAAGAAATACGATTCTTTGAAATAATATTTAGACAATCTGAAAGGTTGAATTATTTCTGACAATGAAATATAAGTTATATACAAATGAATATTTGAATAAACATACATTGTGCAACTTTTTGTCATTAATTTACTGTGGTAGTTTTAAATATAGTATTCATAGTCCACAGCAAATTTCTATGTTACCATGATAGAAATATGTCGAAATTTATGTTCCGTATTTAATCTGGTATGTTAAAGTTCAATAGATAAGTAAAATACGTAGCTGACAGGTTAGTAGGTTTTTCAGCACCTACATGTATAATATATAGATGTTGTGATTACCTCACATAAATACTATTTATGATGGCTTCTAAATATGTTAATTTGCACAAAATGCGATAAACTCTCACATAGATAGTATGTGTTAACTAATGTGTGTAGTGTTCATATAACATGCTTTTCAAAATATGTCTTATTATTGTACTTTTTATGTATTTCTTTGTATTTAAAATTTGCTTTCAAAATTATCATGTATTCACAGTTCAACTGTAAGTCATTACTCTAAAAAAATCAACCAAGCGATTTGTTAATAAAATTATGGCAGTTACATTGCTTCATATGCCTTACAGAGAAGCTGTGGGTTTCAATTGTTACGCTAATGAAACAACATTTAAATCTGTTTCAATTAATTTACAGAGAAGTATGGTAATTCTTGTAATCTGTTTTCGTTTTTCCCTAGCTTGTATTTAAACAAAAGCTTTTTTCGTTTTTTGTTTCTTCTTTTATTATTTAATTACTAAAAAAAATATGTTAGCAATTTTCTTTGTACCCGGTTTAAATAGCAAGGACCATATACCAGGCGACCAGGCGCTGGCGCAGCTGGCACCGGGGCCGCGGCGGCGAGCGGAGCCATGAATCAGCTGCCGCCGCACATGCGTGCGCAGATCAACCAGGCAGTCGGCCAGGCCGTTACCAACGCCGCTATCAACGAGCTCAGCTCGGCATTCGCGCGGTTCAAGTAAACGCCCACTAACGCGCTGATCTTTGTGTTTGTTGAATGGTGCCGTGTGAGTGTTTGTGTGTGTGTGTGTCTGCGCGCCGACACAGTCGTCGTCTCCACACGATAGCGTGTATGTGGATGGCCTTTTTATTTTCATATTGGTCAATAATAGGAAATATAAGGGTGTGTTTATTTCATATATAATAATATGAAGGTAGATGAAAAGAATTTTGGTTTTAATGGTGTCAAATTTAACACAATCGCCATGAACTTCTTTATAAAAAATTGAATACACTGTTTCCTAAAAAACTTTCTAAAAAGTGCGAGATTAACTTGTGTCCCGAGTATTCTAGACGAATGTTATCATGTACATAAGTGTATATGATCATAACATGTAGATTATAAAATATTAAGGAATAAGAAGAAGGAAAATATTAACAGAATTGTTTGTGGCCTTCTGAAAATGTAAATGACTGGAAGCATTATTTTATTATTCCTATGATATACATCATACTTTTTATGAATATAAATTAATTCAGATTTTTTGTTTGGAAATTATAAAAAACCTAACTTTACAAAAACTTTTATATTTTTTTTCATAATTAGTATTAAAGGAAATCTTTTGTGGAAATTAGTGGTTGGCAAATCATGCCATGTCTACATGCATTTGTCCCAAATTTCAAATTACTAGCAAAATCAATTAATGATGATAACTGATATAAAATAGTACCAACTGATATAATGTAAATAGACAATGGAATAACCATAATTTTTTTTTTCTTGTAGAATAATTTTAAAATTGTAATGTTTGTTTGTTACATGGAAAGCATAGTTACAAGAGAAAAGCAGGCCCATATGACAATATTTTCACCACTTTTAGTGATAAGGTATTTCTTAAATGGTGTGTGTATTTAGAGGACAAAAGATATGGTCTTATTTTAAATTACAATAATACGTTGAAATATGTATTATTATTTTAAATTTTTGTAATATCAACTAAAAAAATCCATGCCATTATTTTTAAAAAAGAAGCCCTAGGTCTTTTATCGATTCAAATTTTGTCCTTCAAAACAAAGAGTGTGAATGTGTTGTTTGTAAAATTTATGTGTGTTTATTGTGTCGAGACGACGATAATTTGCACTAAATGTTTCCTTAACAAGTCTGCTTGTGATATATTAACTCAAGTTACCATTAAATTATTCTTCCTTTACAAAGTCAGTTGTCTTTAATATGAGCAGTAATTATGATGATATGAATAATACACATTTAATTTTACTTTCGTAAATTACTGTCACTGATGCTAATCAAATAAAAAGCTAAAACATTAACGAAGAAAAAATTCCATAGCATAAGATTATAATTGAATATATGTCAGTATGCAGCTCTACTGAATATTGTAATAGTGGTATATAGCTTCGTAAAATTGTTATGAATGTATGAAGACTACACACATCTATGAGAAATTTAAAATATTAAATGTTTGGATAGAAAAATTATGAATTAAATTAGGCTTATAAGTTTTTGAGGGTCATACAGTTTGAGACTGTATTTGCAAGTATACTCCATAAGGTTATTTTTTATGTGGTAATTGCTCTTATCATAGTCTTGGTCCAATATGTTTTTTATTTCAAATTCGTCATGTATACTCTTTAAGAAAATTTGGACAGTATTATTTGAATCATGTATGAAATGAGATAATACATAATAGTGTGTTATTAGGCATTTATGGAATGTAATAAATTGTATATTTTAATTAAATATTTTACTTAAAAATTAGCTATTACGGTTCGGCTATTGTAATTAAAGGTATGTTATTAGTTTGTATAATGTTATATACCTAATATATAAAACAATTTGTTTGATGTTGGTCTGAGATGGTGCTTTTGAAAAAAAAAACCAATTGAATCTTACAGTTCTATGATAAAAAAGTAATCATGTATAGTTAATTAAATGTCATATAGTAGTTGGTTATAACATAAAAAAAAAACAATCTTAGACCAATAACAAACTTTCCAGTTAACTTTCGTGGGTTAGGCGAAACTCGAGCGCTAAGAAAGAGATGATTAACTAGAATTTGTTTTGTCGGCGAAAATGGCCGGTCCGCTGATTGGCGACATGCATATCATAAATCTTTTGTAGCATCGAGCCTGTATAATAGAATGAAGAAAGACTTTGAGCAAGTGCGTTCAGTTTCAAAAGCAGCAGCAATCATCGCCTAAAATGAGATTAGAAGAAGGTGCTGATAATAATTTTTACTCTGTTATTTTCGAATCGTCAGTAAAGAACAACGCTAGCAATTTGGCGGTTGATATGTGTTACAAATCAACGGCGATTGATGGTGATTCACCGGCAATATTTAGAGCCAAGAATACCTATACAATAGTTATTCCAGCATCTAGAGATATTGTCGACTACTAGTTACGTAAGGGGAATAATGATAATGATAAATAAGCCTCTCTGAAGCGCTACGCCTTTGGTAATAGTTTTTCATGAATTTCGCTGATTTACTTGTCTAAAGTCTCACTTCATGCTATCGTTCTCGCCCTGTGTATCTAGAATAGAATACGTGAATACATAAATTTGTTACTGACTCGATTTGATATTTCAATCGATCTTTCGAACTACACTAATCCATCAGTCCCATCGGATGCAGTCTGTGTAATGTAGCCGCGGTTGCACCACACGTTATCTCGTAGGCGTAGGTAGCATCGTAGCGCAGGTTAGTCGGTGCGGGCGTTTTTCACGAGTACTCTGAATGTCTAGATGTTATTTCGTAGCATAGATGACTGCGTAAAATATTTTTTGCTTCGACTCGAACTGTGTGTAGCTCTCGAGGAGTTAAGATTATATTGTAACTTATAATTATCTCGTATATCAAATACATTTAAAGCCTGTATGAATACTATGTTAGCTCGGGCTTAGGTGGCTAACGCAATCATTGTGTCGTAGCTACAACTAGTATTATGTATTACTAGTACCTATATACACCAAATTATATATCACCTGACGAAGCGTCAGACCAAACCAGTTTGTTGTTATGCTCTTAGCAATATTTTGGTCAATTATTAGGAGCTTTGGATTCAATTATAGTAACATTGTTAATGCACAATATGTCATTTTGAAGCGTAATATGCTCGTATTTGACATTAATTCATTCATCGACTCTATGAAACGAAATTTAATTCAATTATTTTCTGTATGACCAGCAAATGAGGCATTTTTACCTTTGCTTGAAATCTTCTTTTTACAAAAGGGCCAGTTCCTATTGAGTATGTATGATAAACGACCGCTAACAGTTTCAAATATTTTTAAACATATTAATACGACAGTATAATGAAAAATATTTATCATGAATTTTTGCTCTCTTCTTGTTGATAGCGTTAGAGCGATTGAAAAATAAATTAAAAAAAAAGACCTATAGACAGTGATTGTTGGATTTGATATAGTCTATGGATATTGTTAATCTTATGCTGTATAAATAGACTAATTAAAGGCTATACGTGTAATGGCGACGTTTGATTTACTCCAGTAGCTTTAGGATTAACATTATGAGGATTTAATGTGCGAGCCGACTAATTAGGTAAGCTTCCTTGACTTATGGAGTTTGTTGATAAGAAAATGCATCCTGTCCTCGCATCTCCTTAATAAGAATTGTATAATGTAATGATATAATAAAAAAAAGTATTGCGACGAGAATGAATTTTCTTATTGGAATGAATGCATAAAATAAAAGATTGTTAAATATATGGCTTGATTAGGTGAGATTTGTTAGTTTGCATGTATTTCATCAAAATAATTATAACCGGCGTACAAATGTACATAGTGTCTTATTGAAATTAAAATTTTATTAAATGTGCACTACATATCCTTACTGCTTCATCAATAAAATATTTATAACTAAATCAAATTAATTTTTTTTTGTATCATAGGTATCTAGTAAAATATTTTTTTTTGTCTTTCTAATGTAAACTATGTTTAATTGGAAATGTGTAGTTATTGAAAATAGTTAAATATCCACATATTTAAATGACGTTCGTACCTTTAAATGGATGCATGCTATGCCAATAAGTGTTGTGTAAATATCTCACGCATTTAGCTCACTAGTGCCGCTTTCACGCTTTTGTATTTTTATGTTCAATTTACTAACTCTAGTCACACAAGATTGTATTAAGCAACATAAAGACAATTGTAATATTTTATACATACATTTAACATATATTTATTTACTATTACGTTAAGCAGGCAAGTAATTTAAAAAGTGATCCATGAATCGAGATATGTCATAGTGTTTACATTTTATATATATATTTTTTTGTATATCATCCATTTTATACTATTAAAATAAACTAGGCGGATTCATACTAATGTTTTGCACATTTTTTTAAATGTTATGTTTAATTTTTTAATGCTTGTTAATTATCTCGTAAAATTATAATATATTTAAAAACTCTGAGACGGATCTAGAAAAGTTTTTTAGAGGTCATGTAGTGGCGTAAACACAAGAGTCGAATCGAAGCGCCGCGACTCGAAAAGTATTTTATGTTGTTTCGTGGCCAGATGGCGGTGTTAAATATATAACGTTTAAAATTAATAATTTTAGGAAAGTAAAAACAATATTTAATATGTTAATTATTGACTAATAGTGCAAGTAACTACCTATAAGATGAGGTAAAATTCATATATAATAACTTTGTGACTTCTCTTAAAAAGAGATGTAAACATCCAGAACTTATTGTAATAAAAAAAATTTTTTTTAAGCAGTTTGTCACCCAATATTTATTTTTTCTCTATTCCTTAATAGATGTCGCTTTTTCATAAATAGTGTCTTGTTCATTTGATATTTATAAATAACAAATATTCTGAATTCAGATAAAAATCATAATACATTGACACAACTGATCAGTACCAAGCGTAGCCTCTCACTAAAGCCATATCCATGTGTTGATCTCACAAAATGGGACCATTTTAAATGTTTTGGTTGCTTCCTCTATAACATTATCTCGATTCATATATGACGAACATGATCTTTGTGTCATTATTTGTTTCTTTTGATCCATGGCAACTGTAAAGAAGCACTATGCAAAGTTACATGCACAAGCTTAAGCTTCATGAAGTATATTTCAGAACCGCCATTGTAGATGAGAATCGGTTTATTGTATATAGCGGAGCTTCCGTATTACACTAATGGTTTAACATTCGTTTTGTTTTACAGCCGGCCAGTAGCTAACGCGCCACCGAAATTGCCAGAGCGACCGCAAAACGGGCGACCGTTTTGAATCCAACAGTCTTTACCATGTGATACATCACCGAAAAAGTTATGTTGCACCGCTTTAGATGTTAAATAGTTATCTAAATGTCAGTGTTACGATGAAACGCCGTGATGTCTACTCGGCGATAAGATATCGAAGAATTAATTATTTACGAAAGAACCAAAGGTTCTAGTAAATGAATTACGCTTGTATTAATCAATTTGTAAATTTAGACGCCTGTATAACTCCGTAATCATATGAATAAAAATGTTACTAGTTTTGGAATAAATATTCGAGTATTATTCTCGCCATGTGGTTTCTACAATTAAATATATTTTGATTATATAGTACGTAGTTCATATGTAACTATGATCACATAAAGAATAGGGCTCAACGAGTGACCTCTAGTTATGATTACAAATATTAAGTTAATAAATTTTTATATCCAATGTAATTAATTGGTCTAAAATGAAATTATTGCCTGTCGCTAGTCAAGGCATCTATGCGTTAGTCGTGCTTGTACTCAAATAAATAACATTTATTGTTTAATTAAACTTTGGCTATTGTAAAGGATCCATATTACGTTTTATTTCTTTTTAAAACTGTTGAATAACATATGAGTAGCGATAGTTATGTACACATGTATATAATTATTTACCCGTTGAAGTGGGCCATTGAAACTTTTGTGACTTTAGAAACTGCATAAATAGATGTCGGTCGCATGACCTTTTGAACCTTGTAATGTTTCGTTTGACAGCAGGAATGTGCGTCAGCGATAACATTGACAATATTGGCAGCGACAATGAAGTCCCAAGTCATCAATGTTGTACAGTGAATTCTTGTATATTGTTATAGTAGTATAATGGGCACCGTAATGATGTGTAACAAATTTATTAGTAGGTAGTTTTGTTTAAAGCAAATAGATAAGTAGTAGATGGATCGTATGAAAGAAATTATGTGACACCACTATGTTTAGTGTATACATGCGACCAGATTGAAACTGCACTAGTGTTTTAGAAATGAATAAATGTATATACAGTACAAGGCACGAAACTCTGCTGCTGTGAAGTTGGTCAGAAAAGCGTCACAATGGCGTAAAATAGGCAACCGAAAGAGAAGAAGGAAGGGTCGGGAAGCGTTAAACATGCGTATTGCATCATTCGCAGGCAATTCAGAGCGGCAGAGTTTCGTGCGTTGTATTGTAGCTGACTTGTTTGTAATATCTACCCACCACAGATTTTTTATGTTACCTTTTTTTATAATCATTCAGGTTTATGGAACAAAAATGAAACTGAATGTTTCATAATATTCTTTTATGAAATAAACCATTGTAATGATTGGACGATGTTTTTGGTCGATAAAATTTGCTTTCATTTTTCTAAGACTATGAAGAAGAAGAAGCAGGCATATGTATACTAAATGACCAAATGAGGCTTTTTTTTATAGGGTTTATAAAACTTTTGTATGTTTATACATGATCAGATTTTACTTTTTCTATAAATATATACATATGCAGTTTTTATTTGGCATCTGTGTGCAGGCTACTTTATGTAAATTACCTCATTAGTTTGTCAAAAATTTTCGAATATATTCGGTATAATTACGATTGTAGCCAATGTTTGGTGTTACTGGAAATTTACAATTTTACATTGAGAAAATTTAAAACTATCAATGTATTAAAGGACATTGCTCTGCATCCATGCGTTATTTGCCTGATCAATAATCAATAACCATGAAAAATTGCTTTCAACCGTCCAAATGACAACTGTTTATTCTAAAAGTCTAATTAGAATAACAAGCACATGTAAGAATTATATTATTATAAAAAAAAAATTAAACATATCGCGACTATAAACAGTAAACGTTTTATTGCTATTAAATAAATATTATTAAAACAAAATATAATAATGTCATTGTTTTTGCAATTACTTACTCATATTTACCGTATCTACTTCGGTCCATGTGTAATTCGGTATCCAACTTTAAATCGTAAAATGAAAGTACTGACTTATTTAATTTTATTATTTACATGACTTTTACTGTCCAGGATCTCGCATAAATGGGACACTTGTAACGTAAAATGACGAAATAATATGGGTCCTATGAAAACAGCTACATAAAAATAATATTGTTTCATATCAAACTTGTATCATATTGACTAATTTTGTTTTGCTAATAATTAATTCAATATGTAGTTTTATTATTTAATAACAAATTGAATATTACAGGCTTTTCGTTTGAAGCATATTTCTCTGATTATATGAGGAATTCATATGCGAATGGTATTTAGTATTTTATATAAGTTTGTACTAAATCAATTAATTGTAAAAGAGATGTATAAATACAAGTTACCACTCGCGCATCAGATGTCGCCGTATCGGCGTTCACATTTACACATTGATGGCAATGCCATTTTTATTGGTATATTTAATATTAAAATTTACCTTTCAAAAAATTTCTTTTAAATATCTTTTGTTATATTCATTTTATTTTAAACAAAGATTTATTGCGGAAAATGTTAATTGGATAATTCGTTATTATTTGAACATCGTGGCCGCAAGTTAGAATAGTCTAAATTCTAAAATATGACTGTATACGACTTATCGACGTATTAAAAAGTATCCGTTATATTACAATTCATGGTCTGTAAGGCAGACAGTTGAGAATTATTTGTACGTATGCCAATTGTGTCATATTTTGAGGGCGAAATTGAGCAATGTCCTTGGGAAGGAATATCCTTGTGCATGAAAAAAATGTAGCTTGACTGATATGAGTTTATTTGGTTGTCTGTGATCGGTGTGATCGTTAATATTCTAAAATACAAAAGTCGGACACATTCTGATCGATATAATTGATTAACTAATGCTCCAAACTACTTTACAACGGTATTTATTTAATTTATGAGCTAGTAAAAGAACTGACAATAAATAACGTTAATAAGCCTTGTTATGTATTAAAAATATTTCAATTTAATTGTAAATCTAAAAATGAAGTGCTCCTGTAATTCAAATATTGCACGTCTACAACGTAAGACAATAAAACATGTTCAAAAATATTGTTGTATATTATAAAATCACTTGTATGAGAAATTATCCATCAATCTTGGAATGCGATTATAACTTTGATACAGTTCGACCTCGACCGAAGTAATTTTGGCTAATGTACTTTTCATTGACTATTGGAACATCTTAAATAGATTAGCTGTATATGCAAGTGTTCTATGTAAAAGGATCTTTGTATGATTTTGTGTTGGTTACATGAGGTATTTGGTCGTCGCGTTCGGGATGTGAACAATTTATAATACTGAAACATTTCATTTTAAAATTATACGCATCTCGCACGTATAATTTTAATTTATAAATTATAATTTTGGAACAAGACAATGTTCATCGTGGCATCGATTCCTTTACGATATTACGTGAATTTTGTATAATTTTTACTCAATCAATTGGTTCATTTAATTAAATAGCTAGAGTATTATCGCTATAAGGATATGTTTAAAAATAATTTGTGAATATGTATTTTAGTTTTCTGCTTTTGCGTTAGTCTTGTAAATATTAATACATTCCTTACACCCTTGTTGTTCACATGCCACGCCATCGTAATGTGTATATATAATGATTTAGATTATTATGTTCTTGTTTATATTTTGTATACTTACTGAACGCTTGTAGAGTAGACGCCGTTAGCGAGATGTTAAATATGACAGATGATTGATGAAAAATCAAACATTTCCCATACTGGTACAAATTGATGCAACCAAATCATGTCTCGCGAGTCTTACCTAAGACGCTAAGTTATCTGTTTGCATACTATCGTTGTATACAGACCTAATAAATGTATATAAAATCGTTGTTGTTAATTATTCACTCCCTTTCATATAGAGACCGTAAAAAAGTATTTATTGGCAATAACCCTACAAATTTCGTCGGGAGGGTGGAAAAGTGTTATCAATCATTACAAATTGCTACAAGTTTCTCATGTAATATTCCGTTCGATAGAAAATCACCAAGTTAGAACTTAATATATGTCGCATACGTAATAGAGCTCAAGACATCTGAACGCTCGTTCGTAGAAAGATGGGGGTTTTATTACTTTCATTTTTACGGGTGCCATAATAGTATCTCGGGAATATCGTAGTATAGACAAGGTTCCGTACTTATATATTGCTGTCTTCGTCGGCGCATTAAGGCAAATGGTTCTTAAAGACGACTTCTAGTGCACAAACTCATTTATCTAGGTCTCTGTTATATTTATTTGTTAGAGTTGGGGGCAAACTTTATATGACAAATTATTTCTCGTGAAAGGTTTTTCTATGGGATGCTTATTTATATGCATTCAAGTTTGTTAATTTTATAATTACTTTCGCATATTAACGACTAAAATTTAGTATTTTGGGTTCGATTTCCATTAAGTGGCACGCAAATTTTTGGTAACCGAATGTCCGTGCCTGGGTGTTCCAATTGTACTGTGTGCGGGGATATTGAAATTGGAATAGGCAGTATTATTTACCGAATTATAAAACTAATTATAGAACGGAAATTTATAATAATGATTATAGGAAGAACAAAGATTATACGGATATGTAGTTTTAGGAGGAACAAAGGTTACACGGATGTACGAATATCAATGCGAGAGCGGTGGTGATGGAGTGGTTATCGTCTTCTCGCTGCTCCGAATCAGAATGGTTCGAGCCCTGGTAATGGGTTAATTCATCAACGAATAAATTCAAAAGTCTAACTAAACCATTTGCTCCGCACGTCGGGGAGTAAGTCAAGCCGTCGGTCCCGGCCGCGGTCAATGCGTCGGCGCAACGACGATCATCGGCAGACCCCGACCGCCTCAGTTTAAAACAGATCGTGGGAAGTTATACCACATTCATTGTTGAAGCGATAAAAACCCGACCCAATAAATCAATACTAAAATTACGAATGAGATAGGTACTTCTGAATAATATTTTCCTCTATTATTAGCGTTTAACCTGAAAATCGGATGGCGTTTTGCCGATTAATGACTTCGATTACGATGTCGATCTTTGTAATAAATCATTCCTTATATCGCCAGTTGGAATATTTATTATGTAAAACAAAATCGTAATAGTTGTCATGAAAATATATATATGTCTGGACGATGACACACAAAATAAATCTCATGGCAAGATTTCAATTGTACTACTAGTATCGACGTGGCGATACCAGGTACTTTATCGAGCACACGCATACAACGAACACGTCCAGACGGTCGACTGGGGATCGAACTTGGCCGGTGTCACGGTTTTTTTGCAATCGCTTAAAAACGAAAACCGACGCTGTGACGACGCAGCGAACGACAACTCGGTCGAATTTATGAAGCCGTCTCTACACGTCTGACCGCGCAGCTCCGACGAGGGCGAGCGCCCCCCGGCCGGCGATCCGTCACGTTCAATTTAAAATTGAAATCTCTCCGGGGCCGCCCGCCCGCCGGCTTTTTATTGCCAACAACAAACTACTTAGCAAACAAACGGACGTGAGGCGAAGAGGAATGGAGGAGTCGCCCCTCCGCCCACGGCGCCCCTCTTGAGGAATCCCAGCGGCGATTCGTTCGCTTGTGTGCATCGATAAAATGTGCCCGCTTTGTTAACTGTGATCTCGTGGACGGCTTCAGAGGCTATAGCGTTTGCAGTGACGGTGTGTTTGTTGTATGCCTTCTGTGTGGCGGTTTACGCACAATACATACACTTCGATCCGATTTCATTTGATATCTATGAAATCCAGTAGTCATTACGGCCGAGCGAGCTCACAGCTCGCTGATATTTCGAGCGTGCATTCGGTAACCTAGAAGATTTTTCACGCAAACTAGCTTTTGTTCGCGGCTCTGCCCGCTTTTTAAAAAGTAACCTTGATGCAGTTTCTATCTTTATGGGACGTACACTAGATCCTGATCTCGGACCTATTTCAACCCATCTTCCTTTTCGTTATGATATGTATCTCTCTCTCTCTATCTCTTTCTACCGCTCGCTTACTTCATATCTTTGTATTCTATGTTTTGACTGACTTCAAGAAACGGAGAATATTCTCGAAACAACTGCATTTTTTTTGTGTATTTTGTTTATAAAAAGATTAATTTTTTAATATTCTACGGTAACCTTACATTTTTCTGCGTTAAATCGCATTTAAGATCCTATTTCATTACGTAAGACACGTCTATGTCGAATTTTAAGTCCGCGCTAAAGTTCATGCTTTGATTGTTCCACGGGAACCTTACCACTTTTTGGAATTAGTTGTATATAAGATCATACATAATATTATAACAGGGTGTAAAAAACACTTTCATCTCAAAGTTCAAGAAAATCAGACCGCTGGTTTTCGCGTGATGCACATACAGACAGACAAAAATTTCCAAAATTACGCATTTGTCATCTATGTAGATAGTAATGTTCACTGCAATAAGAATTTAAAAAAAAAATGTAATGTACATATATCGTCCCGCTATTGTTTTATTAAATGTATTTACTTATTTATTTAGATTACTTATTTCATATTTTCGACTTAACTAAGGTTCAGGATATTAGTTACAAATTCCTTTAAACTGCCGCAATTTGAAGACGAGAGGAAATACGGTCGCTATTTCGAAGTCCAGGATGACAGAGTCAACAATTCCTTTACGGGCGACTATTCGCCTTTATAATAATTTTCCAAGGGGATACTAAACTTCATCGGGAACACCAAAATAACGAATAAAAAAATGTGTACTAAAGTCTAATATTGTGTTGATGAATATTTAAATGATAATAATGATTACGCATCGACGTGATAGGTTCAAATTCATACGCGCAAAAAGCCTGAAGGAGTTTTTTGCTGGTTATCTTCCTTTATGTACTTTGAATCGATAGTAAGAAAACAAAAATTTCTTTTGAATTTCAATGAGAGTGTGAATATCTTATATTAAATATTGTTTCTTGCTTTCATTCTTTAAAAATTCCATACGCATGTATGAACAAACCGATTATAGAAATTATTTTTGTTTCTTTTTTTAGATAAATACGAAGTAGCAGGTTAATCCGCATTTGTCGTTTTATGGCGTACGTGTGAGGAGGCGGCCAGTGATTCGCAAACTTTTGTGTTATCTATGCCCAAGGTATAACGTCAACCTGCGGTAGTTTGTGTGCAATGATTATAACTGATTGTTTTGTGTTACATCGAAGTGGTATAGAATCAAAGGTGACAATCTCCACTTTTTTCATTATTAATACTGCCATTTAATTGTAAGGATCGAAAGCTTGTGATTAGTCAAAACGTCATTGTCAAATATGTCTATATCCTCTAGAAATCTATGGCTATAAACGATTTATTAAAACAAAGATGACTATATCCATTGGAAACTGTTATTTTTATTTTGAAAGGTTCAAAGCCTTTAAAATAAAAACGATTTCAAAAAAAATTAATTTCATGGCAAAATTAACTTTAAAATGGAGCTGAATGCTTGCGAAATACCTTCGAATCAACCTAGGAAAAAATGAAGAATAATTCAAATGATTGTAGGCAAACGGTTCGTATTCAAGATAATAAATAGTTTCCTAATTATTCTAATTTTAATTCAATCAAAATTATCAATATCCATTTTAAGGCAAATGAAACAATACAAAATCAATATACGATTATTACAAACGTAGCAATGAAAACAAACACAGCAATCTCCGAATTTCTAACGGTGTTTATCCATAAACCTCCAAGTGAATCTGGTTCAAATATGTTTCGCATCTTCAAAATCTCTCCTATTGAATAGCAAATAATACAGTAAAAATATATATGTATGTATTATTAGAGATCAGATTCTTGACGTTTTTTTTTTACAAAATCAATATAAGTGGAGATTGTCACCTTTGATTCTGTACTCCTCACTTCTATGAATATCATTCAAAAATTTACTGTTATTAAGTACTTAATATTGAGTTACGAACGTGATTGAAAAATTGTTTTATAGCGTTCGGTCCATTGCTGTTGATTAATTAATGATTTTTGGTATAAAAATGAATGAAGATAGACAGATAATATATATAGATGTCCTGTCAAATTTTACTGATAAAGATTTTCCTTTTGGTGCAACCCCCCGTAAAACTATAATAAAAAAAAAAGTTTCCTTTGTGGTGCCCGTCCAAACTATAGACATTTCCGTTGCATTATTTTCGTTCATTTAAAGTAGCATTCCATATCCTACTTCATAATTCAGTTTCATCTTTCTTATTCAAGCGTGCATATTGAAACATACACTTTTTTATCGAACAAAATCTCCTATAAACCCAATTTCAGTAACTTAGAATAAGTGATAAAGACACGATCTGTAATTTTATGTTATTTCGAGGAAGGAAACGTCCTTGTCAGTCTTGTGTGCGATATCTTCTATTTGGTTTATCTCATTACGCCAAGATATATACCGACAGGTGGCGCCACATGGGTTAATGGAGTCCTCGGTTTAATGGAGTCAAGTACCTTGGGGTCACGCTAGATTCTAGACATAAATTCGATAAACACGTAAAATATGTCCGGAAAAGAGCGGAGATCCCGAGAAGTCTTCGCGCGTCTTCGTCATAAAAGATATACAGATTACAAGTCATTCAGAATAGATTCATGCGCACAGCCACAGATGTTCAATGGCAGGTTAGTGATTTAAATTTACATCAGGATCTTGGTCTACAGACCACCGCGACTATACTCAAAGCGCAGTCTACACGTCACTTCGAATCGGCCGCAAACTATCTCAACTCATCGGTAGGTTCGGCTGCGTCATATAATATTGAACCCTGGCGCACAACATGTTCCATCGGACCCTGACGACTCCATCTCACGCGCGATCGCGAACTCCAAACTCTTCGCATGAAGCGAACACCGCGGGTGTCTCCCTAACACGACACCGACTTACGCGCAGGTGCAGGCCGTTGTAAGGCAACCGTTTATGTTAACCGGGTAATTTTTGTCAATCCAAAGCTTAATTACGATAGATACATGGATGTATTTGAATGTACTCCTGGCACATGCTGCGGCAGGTCTGTTTGTTCGGGGGCTACCTTCCCATAATAATTTTCTTGAATATCGCAGTGTCACTATTTTCGTCCTACTGTAATGTGTCATTGAAAATATGTTGATCGCCTTACGGATTGGCAAAGAATAACAGTATAAACGCAATGGTGCCTTATATGAGATATTTAAAAATATTTGTTCCCTGTTACAATCAATTGTCTAAATTATGTAGGAAGAAAGAAAACTTTCATTTCAGTCAGATAGATTATTTTGTAATGTATGATAGTATAAACTTACGCCTATTTTTCAGAAGGGTAGGCTGAGATTATAGATTTCCACATGGTACAATCTATAGAAATTATAATTAAATAATATAATAATTATATTATTATTAGATTATTTAGTTACAATTTCAACTTTTGTCTGTAACGAGAGCAAGTTTTGATGAGTATGGTATTTAGTCGGTAAGTTAGTTTCGTGAAAAGAATTCATTAGTCCTTAAAAACATTGCCTCGATAACCTAACATTTTTCGAAATAACAACAGACCATAGATTTCATTATAACCCTTAACCTTATTCGAAAGCAGTACGTTCATATGTTGACCACTCAGCTACCGCCAAATATATAATACTTATATTTTTAAATTCATTATTGTCTATATGAAAAATTATAATGTCTATGGGGAATCACTAACGGCGATCAGTCGTTGCCCAGCTCGTCTTTCGAAATTTAATATGCCCATAAATAAGATAGGCTTTTCAGAGACAAGCCTTTATGGCAAAATATGTCTGCCTTAAAAGTCTTTACTCAGATCTATGCTAGCTATTTACGACAAACTGATTATCCTGTTCCTATTCTTTTAATTTGTTTATAATAAAATGACTACGAAGATTGAAAGCCGTAAAAAATCTAATCATATCTATACTCAGTATCTTATGAAAAAGAAACAAATGGTTGAGGACTGTTAGAGGTTGATGAGAAATAATTACATGTTTTTAAAATAATATTTTTTTTAAACTCTCGAAGGCGTGGATACCACACATTTGTTATTATTTCTATTCGTGAACAAATGTAAAAAAAAAATCTTTATAAAACTATATGTAAATTGAAGCTGGCCACTTGCGCATATCAATGTAAGCATATTATATTTAATAGATTTTTGTGTGATTAACCATTGCACTGTTTTTACATTATTGATACACTTTCTTTAGAAAGTTTAAGGGTAATGAAGAAAAAAAAATAGCATTTCAGGAAGATAATTGAAATGCTGACAAACATGTTTGATATACAGCAAAATTTCTAGAATTTTTTTATAAAAAAAAATATGAGATCGAGGAAACACTTACAATCTTTTATTTGACATTCAGGGGTTAAAAGCTTCGCGCTAGCCCAGTGAGCACGTGTTCCGTTTAACACGGAGTAAGCGGCTTAATGTCACTAAACATAAAAATTCATCAGCTAATTTCATTACCCTGTGATTTGGAAGCAGTACGATGACCGGTCTGCCGCCACCGCTATATTTTTTCTATCGGTCACAATGCAAGGACGGATCTGGGGGGTGCGGTCATAGGAGTCATGGTCCCCCTTGGGTTGGGTCTTGTCTTGACGTCGTGATCGAATTAGAGCCTCTTCTGATCGAACCTCCACTATACATGACCCCCCTGACTCGAAGGCTGGATGCGCCCTTGTCACTGTATAGCCGTGGTGCTGGTGGTCCGTGGTGGTGGTTGTTCTTCTCCGGATTCTAGGTTTGAAATGAAAAAAAAAATATTTGTACACTATTTCCACTATAGTGAACTACAACAAACGGATGAATAATATACGTATGCGCGTTGGAAATATAAAATAAAATGACGCACGAGTTGTTAATAGTTTGACGTTCTAACATAATCGGGATATCGTTTGGATCACAATGAACTGCTTGCACCGAGTAACGGTGCATATGATTTGATTTTTGCAGCCTACAGTAGATGTAAGTTTAAATTCTTGAATTCAATTTTATGCGTGCTAAGTGCTGAAGACCCGTGCCGGTTTCGTTACCTATTCAAAGTTTTATTATCCGATAATATTTAAGGTAGGATTAAAATAAGTAATTATTCCGTTTTGTTTTATCAATTCATTTTTATTTTTATGAGGGTAAAGCATATTTTCTTGTGCCAACTTTTAGGGAACCAAAATGGCTGATCGTCTGCATTCCCTTATCTCAAAAGGTCAATGTACAGTCGCAGAAAACCACAATTTCTACCAGGTCTCGATGTATCTACTTGTCTTTAAGCTTTAGGTCAGTGGTTTTCGATTGCTAATGAAATAGCTATGAAACTTTTTATTGGGAGAGAAAGAAACAAGTCAGTCGCGCGCCGTTTCTCCGACTGCTGATGTCCCTAAGTACCTTAACTTGCAATCTCGTCCTACTACAGCGCCAGCCCTAGCCTTGATCAGGCGGAGCGAGGTTGTCTTTCAGCGCCCTCAAGTCTGTGCTCTAATTTTCCAAAAATTCTAATTCGGCTTCATGATAAGTAAATAATAATTGCTAATTTTTCAAAATAAGTTTTTGTTGCAAACATCAACATATATTAAGCTTTAATTAAATTAAGTAACTTTAAGTATCGTAACACTGTGCTACGTCTTTCCGAAAGCAACATCAAAATTGAATTTTTTGCTCAAAATTGTCTTTTGCATCTGGTTTCTCAGCGCCCCTAGTTACATGGCTCCACTCGCTCTACCCCTAGGCCGGCACCGCTGCTATACAGATATCCAGTTTTTATTATTTTTTATAAAATTAAAATAATTGTACATATTTTTAATTAGTTAACAGCGTGTTTCATTTTTGAAATCTCAACCCCAAGAGGTAAAAATAAAGATAAAGTTTGTGCGGGAGCTCCGTCCTTTTTGAATGCTAGTGACACAAATTCGATACTTATCAACGATTAGAAATTATTTATTGTGGTTAGTTATGATAAAGAAATACTATTTTACGTTTTAGAAAATTTAATGCCGGCAGTAAAATAAGATTTGAATTTCGTGCTAAGATTCGAAAATATCCACAATTTCCTTATAAACCGATTTTTAACAAAACTTAGAAATACTATGTGTGAAAGAGAAATAAATCTGTGGTAGGTTTATGATATTATGGGAATTCATGTTTATCCCTTCTGGTTGTTATACTATCTTTTTTAGTTTTTGTCACAATTGATCACCAAGATGTACTAATTTTAGATATAAGTTATCATATTGTGTTTGTGACTAGTTAATGATTATAGTGGATTTTCAGATCATTTTGCAGTCGTCGTGAATTTGTAATATTTTTTTTCATACAAAAGTGCTTTTGAAACTTAAAAGTGTTACCATTCAATTGGGTATTACCAAATCAAGACTATAGAACAAAAAAAAGAATTTTTAGATTTACCTCGGTAACATGTATTTTAAGAGTACATGTTTATTATTTTTATATACTGCATATTTACAGTAATACCTATAATTATCTATACATATATAATGAAAATAGGTTGTCTTTGCTCGCTAATCACGTAAAAACTACTGAACGTATAGACATGGGACTGGAACCATTCGATGCGGAATGATTTGTAGATGGTTCTAGGCTACTCATTTTTCGAACTCCGTAAATCCTTCGCCATTTTATTTATAAATAAAATTATCCAGCGAAGCGAGCGGGACAGCTAGTGTATTATAAGAATTACAAGTATGGCCAACTTGGTTGCAACATAAAAATGGAGCGGCTCGACTGGTGCAGTACCACACTCTCGCACAGAATACGGACGTGAACTAGCAGCTTCCGTGCTGATTTCGTCCAGTGAATGAGTGTTCCGGTGGCCCACTCCCCCGCTTACCCTTCCATCGATCCGATCCTCCATTAGATATCCTATTGTCTCCCAAAAGGCCAGCACTGCACAGAGGACTCCTCTGGGGTAGCGAATATGCGTGGGCGGCGGTGATCATTTAATCTCATTGGCTCGCCTGCTCGTTTACAGCTCGACTATGTTATAAAAAAAGTATTTTAAATTAAGAAGATAAGATGCTGATTCATTTTCCACTCGGCAATATTTACATTTTTTATTCGCCTTCGGTAGTTTTCCCAATTGTCTTGCAAAATTTTCATGAAATTGTCTATTATGTATAATTTGTATGGAATATAATATAATTTGTATCATTTATATATTCATTTATCTAATTCCGAGCGAGTTCCATTCGAATGATTCACAATAAATACGACGGACATGCAATGATTGTACGGTAATCAAGGGTCATTACGCGCGGTAACGCCGCGATATCGCGACGCGGCCGGCGGCGGCCGCCATTACAGTTTAATGAAGAAGGCCGGCCATTAGGAGTTCGAGTTGATTAAACCGTCCCGGCCGAGTCCCGCCGCGCGGGGGCGCCGCGATTTAGTGACTCGTTCGAGGACATTCGGCGGTGTGATTCGAACACTTACCTATGATTCAAACCTAAGGCGATAGACATTTATCCTATCTTACTATCTGTACATATACAAGCGAAATGCCACAGGCTGACTCATCACGTGATCTCCGAAACTAAAGGTCCGATCGATTTGAACTTTGGCATAGATACCCTTTTTCGGATGTGGACGCTCTGAATGGATTTAACGCAAATCCCATCAAAAAAAAAAATCGTCTATTATCACAGAATATACCACCCCTATCTAAGCGGACGGAGCCGCGGGAAAAAGCTGGTGTTATTATAAACTCGAAAGTTTCTGAGGTTCGATAGATGTTTGTCACGCAAACACTGCTGAACGGATTTCGATTAAAATTTACAGTAATGCACTCTATACATCAGCATAAGATATGGCCTAGAATTTATAAAGATATTAGTTTTTGTTCGCGGTTTCGCTCGCGTGAACATGAAAATGATTTCTTCCTTTTTTTTTTACAACAATTGCATTTTGGTATCATCAATGTCCAAGGACGGAGGATCACCGACGGCGGTCAAGGTATCGAGCAGCATCGAAAGCGGAACTAGATCGTTACGTAACAAAATGATCTGGTAGTTCGTATGTTTTTGATGCAACAATGTGTTGCTTTTGATTGGAACTAAACTAGAATCGGGATAGGCATTGGCAACGGAACCGGAAACAGGAATATGGTCGACAGCGCGATCTATCGACATAAAAGATTGTGGAATTCGTTATATATTCATGGGAGCGGAGTCGCGGTGAAAAACTAGTGTTTAATAATTACACGAAATTAACGTGTGTTTTGTGTCTGACATTTTTTGTAGTACGAGTATAGAAGTCAAGCAGCTAATCTAAGTACGTGGGATGTGACATGATTTTTTAAATCACAATTTATAAGAAAAGTGCCGTGAAAGCTGTGATCTCGCTCAATAGTTTATTATAGTAATAACTGAAAAATAATAAAAGTTTTCTTTTTATGAAATTGGCGGTAGAATGAATACAATTGTAGCGGCCGGTCCTACCGTTAGTGAGATGCGTAGATAAAATATCACAGTCTATCAGTAGAGATTTTTGTAAGCATGTTCCAGAAGTCACAGAGGTGACCCATCTAGTGTGGTAAATATAAAAAAAAAAGTATGAAAGCAACCGATTTGACAATCGACAAAGAGAAATTGCGATTTAATACGGAGGAAAGTTTATACCGAAAGCAAAGCTTTTCTTTTGCGGTAAAGCGGAGTTCTATTTATACAAACATCGCACATCTGTAATTTTTTTTGTGTAGGTAGACGTACGGAAGTCTTATAATTCAAGATGTTTTCGCCTTCCTTCATGTAACACCATAGAAAAAAAAATGTACGGGCCGTGTGCACGGCATTGATTTGTGACAGACAAGCCCCGCGCGGGGCGCGGGCGGCCGGCGGCTAATCGCGCCGCCGCGGCTCCGGTTACGTGCGATCGTCGTATCAATCATTTCCCCTATCAAATTATTCAGCGGCGACGGCCGCGGCTGCGGCGGCTGCTAATGGCCGCGGGACGGAAGCGTTGCGCCGCACTTAGTCGCGCTTTGTTACGCGATGGATTGTAATTCATATGGCGGGGCGGCGGGGCGGGAAGACGCCGCCGCGCTCCCGCCCGCCCCGCCGGAGGCAGGACGTGACGCGGAGCCCGAGCCGCACGAACGCCGGTTCCGGCCTATCGAATACTCGAGACGACTCGACGTCGGCTCGTACGGTGCTCGTACGTTACACCGTTGCGCGCGCCTTCATGCCTATGAAACTCGCGGACGTGTTATATTTTCAAATTCTCAGTAAAAAATTTAGTTCGGCGCTTTACCTAGGTGTCTACCGTTTGAGATCTCTGTGACGGATACACGAGTGGGTAGTACGTCGCGGTACACACGATCTATGACTATTAATGGTCAAATTATCAATAGTCAAATATGACTACTAATAGCGAAAATTAGGACAAATGTACTCAAGTACATCTGAATACTATGAAAGTATCACGTCTACAGTACCTGGGCATAGCACATAATGACTAATTTTCTAAATTTAAGTGTAATTAAACTTATATTTAGTTCTCGCAATCTACTGTCTCCTATGAAAAAATTGATTGTTCACAATTTAAGTTGATTTCCCATTACACTCAAATAAATAATTTCATTAAGTGTATCTTAAACTTCTACGTTGCAAAGTCTATGCACGAACGCAGTATAACGGTATATGTACGTGAAAAACGTGAAGCGTCTGAACTGGAAAGCAAACTTTGGTATAAATAAATTATGCAGAATATATATTAAAATCGTTGTACGACTCGTAAATGGTAAAATTAGAAATTAATCGATAAAAAACGACATGATATCATCCAATCAAATTTATTTTTTACAATGATACGTCGTTAATTAAAATTTCTACTACAATTGCAGCCCGTGCATAAGCTTAATTTGACAGAAAAGTTATTGTTGAAAAAATACATTCACGATTGTTTCCCATGAGAATAGGCAGAAATGAAAAACCTACTGTGTGGATATAATCTTTAGATACATTTTTTGTAACATATTCGAGGCACAAACAAGCCGACGAGCAATCATAGAGTAGATAAAACGGTCCCCACCGGCCATGGACACTCTCAACTTAGAGGAGTCACAGTGCAATGCCGGCCTCTTGAGAGGGAGTAGGATTTCTAATAGAGGGAGGGGCCGGCTGATGAAACGGGGCGAGGGGAGGAACGGGCCACCGGAACTCACTCACTGGACGAAACGAATGGCGGAAGCTCCTATTCCGTGTCCGTGTTCTCTGAGAATGTGGATATCATAGGTCGAGTCATTGCGTCTAAGCTGGCCAAGCTCCAGCCAAGTTAGTTGTTTTGCTCACTAACATTTGTCTATCATTGCACACAAGTTTGTTTATTTCGGTATATTAAAGTCTTACTACATTTTATGTGTAAATTTAGAATGGCGTAACCAATTTGGTTTGCAGATTTTTTAGAGCGGTTAGTCAGCAGTGTTAGTCAACAGAATTCCACGAGCGCACTTTAAAAATGAAAGCTAATTAAGAGATTTTCTCGTAATTGAAGTCAAATTGATCAAAATAACTGTGAAATTATATATATCGACGAAAACTGATTCATTGTAACAAAAAAATGTTTTTGATTGAACTAACAATGTAGGCACAATATTAATTTTAACAAGTATGTACATTGTTTCTATCATTATTTTTTTCTTGTATAATTTGATTATTTTAATTTAGTTAATACATACAGATATACAGATTAAATCAATGCAAAAAAAAAATAAGTGTAATAATTAAACGAATTAGTAATTTTAATAATTTTCATTGTTATATTAATAATTTTGTAGTATTTGATTTACCTAATATCTGTTAATTACATCAACTAATATTTATCATTTTTAAAACAACAAAGATAAAATGATCACCTTTAATATGTAATATTATTGCATTAACAATAAATTAAATAATTTCTACTAAGAGTAAATGTTTAAAACGATTTTCATATTAGTTGAAATAAATAATCAATTTATTAATTGAAATAAGTTACTCTTCCCACCTCACTTTAAAAGGTGGTTCGGGGTAGGAGGCGCAACCAACTAAGCAAATCTAGCGCAGATCTTTAGTCAATAGTTACAAGAATATGTAGTTGTTTGTGTGCCACTCGAGTCAAAATCAGTTTATTACGTTCATGACTACTTTGTTTGTAGGGCATGACTGCATGCCACATGAGGTGGTTGGGAGCGTATCTGTCGGTTGTTTTAATCCTCTTTACGCCCTGGTGGATGTGACTGTCTGAATTTTCCTGGGCCTGTGCCTAGTTGGTATGAAACGTATGTAGAAATAACAGTATAACTATTTAGCGGACTAAGATACATCAACAATTAACACTTGCTTAGGTGTTCGATATCTGTCAATTCTAACGAATCAACATTCAATTGGTTGGATAAGGATTCGTAGTGGAAGAACAGATTTGAAGGTCAGTGGTGGGTTGCATGCTGCACGTTGACGCATGTTGCTTCATTCAGTATTTGTATTAATTGCGAAAAGTCAGATGTGCTTGTATCAGTGAATGATATAGTGCTGGCATGCAATTGATGTTGAAGACCAAATCTAAAGGAACAAAAGAACCAACTAAACACAGCACAGAAAGTTGTTAGTATCTGCAATTCATTAATACTTTGTAACATCAATATTTTAACAATAGCAAAAGACATATATAACGTTGCACTGCACTATTTAAAAATTAAAAAAAACAAGTATTTCTTGCAATTTATTTTTTGTTTTATTTTATCTAAAAATTGTCATGTATGCCAATTACAATAAATAATGAGATTTATATTTATCATCCAATTATTGACAAGAAATTAGATTTTTCGAATATAATTTAAAAATAGTGATAATTTGGACATAAATAGGTTTCACTCCATGTTCCTTCTCATAGCATTAAAACCAAGTTTTCGGTGATTGCTGATAGAAAAAGTATAGTACAACACAGGGCCGTGGTAACCACGATCGAGGCTGGTTGCGGGTGCAGTAGTGGGTCGGGCGGGTAGTATTTTCAAAGTGAATAAGATATCTTAGGATTGTATTAATAAATCGTACTCAAGTTTGAGACCGCGTTTGAGTTAGCACTGGAGGTGCTGTCCTAATTAATATGTCGTCCTTAAATTCACTCTCAAATGTGGCACGTATCAACTGTGAGCATTACAAGTGATTAAGAGTGAACTTTAGGGCAAACCCCTCATACGCGAACTCTTAGCTTTCTCAGAGTTGAATGCGATTTATTGATGCGGACCTTAGTCAATGAAAAAAATGTTTCTTAAGACCTCATCCACCATCTCCTTTTAAACTGACTTTTAATAAAAAGTTACTCATAAAATAAGTTTTGCGTCCCACGTCCACTCCTTCAGCCTTAACAACTGTTAAAGGAGAACGTGGAACATAAAGCTAATTTGGAAAATGATTTTTTGTTAAATGTAATTTTAAAAGGAGGTGGTGGGAGAGCCTTAGGGGATTTAAACAGGAGTAACTTAGTTGTCATTATAATGTAAACAATTAGTATTAATCAAGTCTCATAGATGATTCAAGTAAATGAATTTGATCATAATGAATATTATATGATTCAAATGTAACAAGTTCTAAATTGAATTTATTAAGCTGAATCTATTACTATAATCATTTCTACGTTGGTACTGATCATGGTCTTAGTTGAATTTATTAAAGTGAATTAATTATTATAATAATTTTCCCGTTGATATTGACCAGATATTAATTGAATTTGTTAAGATGAATCAGTTGGTATAGCCATTTTCTGTATTAATACTAAATAAGATCTTAATTGCCTTAGTCAACGAATAACAATAAGAGTAATGCATTTGACTAATCCGTCGAATAATTGTAATTGGTTCAAATGAACTTATTTGAAGTGTTGTTAGATTCGTACGGAATCAAGATACTTGATCACTGGAATCACAAGTTTGTTAGTAGCAACCAAATTTTTGTGCGTTTGCTTCTGATTCAGCATTCGTGGATAGTGGTCATTTTTGCGTATGAAGTTGGCCACGAACGGTATCGTGTAGGGAACGAGCGGAAAGACCAAGTCTGTCAGGTATGGTTTTGAATTTTACTCGATTGTTTTGAAACATAATTTTTTTCCACTTTTCCTACAATTACCCGTGAAGCTTTTACAGGCCGGCCAGTAACGAGGGTCGTCTTCGATGTTTTGCTTCCTGTTCAAATTCCCTTGACCACTTTTGAACACTATATAACAATGGAACGGATTCTCCATAAAAAGCTTAAATTAATTTTAATGCATTTTTAATTTTTACTTTGTCCGATTATAGATTTACGGGGGCTGCTATTTATGTACTGGCCAGTTTTTATTATCATTTGTAGTTCGCGCGCCTATGGCCCAACGATCACTGGCCATCGGCGAATATAAGTCATTTCACGAGTAACTTATCCATTATTAATGCAAATTTGTACTCAAATTATTTACAAACAAATTTATTCGAACCTCGGTTACTACAGTGATAACGTAGGGTCCTAACCACTAGACGATCACGGCTATCGATACATATCTAAAATTCAATATCAAATTATCCAAAAAAATAAAAGTAATAATATAATAAAAAACAGAAACAGACAGAGATTTGTATGCCACCAAATAATAAATCCTTATTCAACACGCACCCACTAATTCTCACTCCGTCGGTCGTCACAGAAAAATACCAAGTTACGGACGAAACGACCGCATAAATTATAATTATATGTATAATTGTCTAAGATAAGTACTTCCAAATGAGTCCAATTAAATAGTAAACTTGACGAGAACGGCGACGTCGCCGGCGGCCGGAGGGGCGCGTGTAATTAAGTACATCGGTCGCCTAATTTAATTGGCAACGGGCGCTTTCCCAATCCGGAGTCGCCGGCGTCGCCCGCCGCAGGTGCGCGCCGCCGCGGCACGCGAGCTCCGTGTAATAGATCAATGCACATCGGGAAAATAGCTCTATTGCACCAGAACGCGATCGGCCGCCATCGAATGCATTACTGATGACGCGAGAATGCGGCGCGTCGCGAGGAACAGGGGACGTAAGCGACCCGGAATGTATATGAAATATTTATCGCACGTTATACTGATGCGATTTGAAATTAATGTATCTTTTCGATCAGAAATCTATCAGTAGACATGATGAAAGATTTTCGTTTTAAAAGATGTAAATTTTATTTCCAAAGCGATTTAAATAGTATAGAGCGGAAATTGTTGAAAAAAATAACTGGTCAAGTGCGAGTGGGACTCGCACGCAAAGGATTCAAGTGTTACCGAATAACATAAATGTTGTATTAAACATTGTATTGTTTGTTGTATTGTAAATGTTGTATTAAATAGAAAATTTAGTGTTAAAACACTAAATATATATTTTTAAATAGTTTACTAAAAAACGAGAACTGCTATAGTGATACGCCCCCGCACGCTGCAGCAACAAATTAGCACGCGTCAGACTCACACTTGGCCGGTTTTTATTATTTGTTGTTCTATTTAAGAGCATGCATTATAGCTATACTAGTTAGACGTTTTTATGTATTGCCATTATTAAGATTGAGCAATAATCCCCCTATAATTGTTAACTATATTTTATTTTTATTATTTGTTGTTATATAGCAACCATAGTAATACATATATCTAAAAATTTCATGTACCTACTTAAAAATAACGCCCTCTGACAGACTGATAGACAGACGGACAGACAGCGGAACTTTAGTAATAGGTTCTCATTGGCATCTTTCTGATACAGAACCCTAAAACGTAATTATTGTGAGTCCTATCAACCGTTGATCTTATTCGACTTTATACTAAAATACTAACATTGTATTCGTTCGTTCGTCTCAGCCATAGGACGTCCAGTGTGCGTAAGCCTTCTCTTGCAGGACGGTTTTGCTACAGTCGCTATATTTGGATATTGTGGAGGTGGTGAAGACCTATTTGATTGGAACAGCTGCCCGTCGTCCGGAGGACTGGTTTAGCCGCGTCTAACTCTTTTTCTTGTAACTCTCCAATTCTTTTTTCCGTCTCCATAACGGACAACGTGATTTAGGCAGATTTATTGCGCTGGTTCCTAAGCGGTTTGTTTCAACGAAACACTAGCGCCATCACATATCAGTAGTATACAATCTGGATACCCGGGTTTGGTTAACAAGCTGAAAAAAAAAACTAATATGTTATTCAGCGGAGACGGAATATACGGCTTTCAGCGTCGTTATCCAATATCTTAGGTGTTAGACCACGGATACCATTAGGTTGCTCGAAGAGTCTCTCGATGATTGCATCGACCCGAGCTCATATCATTAACTTAAAAACGCAAGTTACAAATTGAAGACTTGCAGGTCGGAAAACATAATATACTACACGGGACAAAGCTATATCAGAACTGATGCGTTTTACGTCTGTCGTTTAGATATTTAATGTCTCTTACAGAAGCGCTGTAATGTAAGAAGCGACGAGAAATAAGTCAGGTGGCACGACAACAGCGCCGCGGACGGCCGCCACAGAAATCTGGGGCGGGCCGTTCACGCCTAATTGAAAAAGTTTTCGAACGATAACATCGGCGACGGCCGAAAATTACCCCGCGCCATTTCTTTCGTATTCGACCGCCGGCCGGATCCCTATCGGCGGCTTTACACGGCTGTTATTCCTATTTGAACTTTTTAATAATGATCGATACGCGACGACATTACGGCCCGTAACTTCTTTTTTTTTCTGTAATTACACCGGCCTAAATAAATTACTTGCAGGCTTGTATTACAATTTACGTACCTGTTGTAAGATTGACTTATAGTACTTTTAGCGTGTATACATATTAAGTATAGTTTGAATTTAGTCAATAATATGATTGTGCTACGTACCTTAGTAATTTTACGGTAAGAAATTAGTATAGTAATGTGTCTATTTATTAGTTAAGCCTTTGTAAGCTTTGCAATGGCTATTTTTGTTATGGAATTTCTACAATTTCGTTGTTACTGAATCTATTAGGAATTTGGCAACTTTCTCAGCACTACTAGAAACTACAGGAAATTTAAGATTAAAGAATCCTTTTCAGTGTCTTCCATCGACAACAAATGCTCGAATCGCGTTCAATAATAATTATGTTGTGTTGAAATGATAGAAGGTGAAAGAACAGAAGAATAGCTCGGAAGTCCAAAGGGACGCTGCTGCGCTGGTTGTAACATTTGGATGTCACATCTGCCTGAAAGGGCGAAGGAATTTTACAAGCAGTACAAAGCTGTAGTGCAAATCTGTACTAACGTTTGGCTGTTGTAAACAGAACCACTTGTAGTAGAATTATGGTTTTACTGCGGTCAACACCTCGAATAGCGACATGGTTGCAGTGGTGATGCGTACTCCAATGCCAATGAACGATATCGTACGGAATTATACAGAAGTTCAATTAGTTGCATTTTTATGGTAATAGAGTACAACGAATTCTGTTGAAATTGCTTTTTAAATATTTCCAATAAGTACGAAAAATAACCGATAATTTAAGTTTACTCGATCAAATAACATTTGAGTTGTTATAATATATATAAGTAACATATACGGATAATAATGTAATATGTACCTAATATATCAGAGATTTCAATAAACATTTTAAAAATGACGTCATTATTTTATTGCATCTGATCTATAACTATACATTTGAAACTTGTTTCATCAAAATACATTCCTATTTTTAGGTCCGAGTGAGGAAGAACTGCGGCCACGTGTCTCAGACTTGCGGTTACCTCGTTATCTGAAAAAAAAAGAACACGACCGAAATTAAATTTATTTTTAAAAATTGTATAATCTAATATGTAGTTGAATAATTATCAATTGTTATGAATTATTCATTTGAAAGAGAATAGGTGAAAATAGACAACGATTACTGAAATGGATTCGAGCTAGCTTTTTCTGCGGCTCCGTCATCGTGGACCTTGCAAATGTTATTTTTTTTATTTAGTTTGATGCTAGTATAATATGACAATATTGCATATAAGGTTCCTAATACTGTTTCATCCTTTCGTGTGTACAGAATTTCTGTTTGCACGGCTATCTTAAGTTTTTAGGGCCCATCTGAATATCAGCGCTGTTGCTCAGTCTGCAGCATTTTGCCGAGCTGATAACCCTTTTAGCCTTTTTTTATATTTTGTGAATAATGAGACAATTACTATTTTTTTCCTTTAAAAGGTTTTTTGACTATTTTCTAGAAAATGTTTAATTTATTAGTTAAATTACTTTAACATTTTTTACATGTTATTTTCACATTTTATGGTTCGAATAAAGGTCTTTTTATTTATTGTAGGCCTTCGTTTGATGGCTCTCACATCTGATCCCGTTCTTACACTTATTCTTCACCGCCTTATTTAATTCGTTCACTAAATCATAAAAATAATTCAGTGCTAACAAATTTAAAACTTTATGCTATTACACACATAATTTATTATTTATATATATAATTGTACATATATATAATGCAAAAAATAGGCAAATATCGCAAAAAACGTAAGCGAAGCCGGGAGAAGATCTACCATAATCGTTTGGTCGGCACACGCCGATAAAAGCAATTCTTTTTCTTCCCGCGACTTGTGCACGCGTAACCTCCAGTACACGAGAACATTTACGTGGGTGAATCTGAAGGTCCTTAGAAAATTAAAAACTGAGGAAGCAAGCAAGCAAGTTATTTTTATTATTCTTTTTCAAAATAGTGTTCGTTGAGATCAATATATCGTTGCGTTCGATGGAGTCACTAAGCGAACCCTAAGTGCCAGTGCCAGGTTTGCTTCGGCGGCCTTTTCATATGCAGGCACTGCTTTCTCTTTTCTTGAAGTTTTTGTTTTATTTTAGGAAATAAATATAAAATCACATAACGTGAGGTTAGGATATCAAATGGTTGGTTGTTTGTCTAGAAAATTTTAATGCGAGGTCCTTTTTCCCGATTTTTTTCCAAAACAAGAGGCAAACAGTTGTTAGTGTATCAGTTAGCAGTAACTGTTTTTTTTTTCTTCTAAAATAATTGTTGCGCAATGAGCCGTAATTCGAAGAAAGAGGCCACCATCTTTTTTTTCGACACTTTGACTTCGTTTCCGTTTAGAAGGCAATTCCTCGAAATACCAACAGAGCAGACTGTCTTTTGGTTTCGGGATTGTAACCGTAAATCCAGCTTTCGTCACTATTTCGTATACATTTGAATCATCACTAGCAAATTTTTGCATCATTTTGCGGTACCAATTATTACGACGGAGTTTTTGAGCTTCGGTCACATTGTGAAGTATCCGTGGAGTACAAAGATTCCACATCTTTAAATGTTTATTTTCGAAGGATTTTGTCTTAACTTAACTCATAACGATGCCTAAGCTAAGTTGAGCTTGTCCATATCTGCTGGTAGGTCAGTATTTGTCAGTCTCTATCACGAGCCGCACAGCACTGATGTTTTCGGCTGTCGCCGTAAAATAACGTCCCTTACGCACATCGTCAGTCAGATTAGTACGACCAAATTTGAACTATTTAAACCAGTTATAAACAGTGACAAAGGATGGAGCTTCATCATGAAACGCCAACTGAAGTCTGTTATATCTTTCTTGTTGGCTTAAATGGCAACGAAACTCATAGAAAATCATTGCACGAAAATTTTCCCACGTTAAATTGACACTGACGTTAAACAAACAATTTTCTTTTTGCAGTTAATATGAAAAAACAAGAGACAGATGAATATAATATACATAATAAGGTTGCCAAAGAGTTCAATTTCACAATATTTTTAATTTTTTCTTTTGCAGTTTCTAAACGATCTGTTCTAAAAATTTTAAGTGTCACCTACGTATATGAACAATCTTTTTTATTTGTCAACCAAATTAAATTAAACAAACATTAAACGTCAATCTAAGCTTATCTCGATACATCATTAAAAACTAAAACTAATCCGTTCGGCCATTGTGGATATTTACATAAAAGAAACTCGGACAAAATAACAGATAGAAAATTCTCTACAGATATATTATACGTACACATGTTAAATAAAAACATGAGAATTTTCTGCTTTAAATTATATTCAGATTCAAATAATACACCGGGAAATATAACAATGATCAATTTTTTAGTAAAAGTGCAACACTTTCCCAGCCCCTCGTCGCAGCGCCCGGGGCCCTCCGAAAGGCAACTGCGATTAGACAAACGAGTGCAGCCCGAGCACGCGACTGGGGTAGGGCCGCCACCGCCGGATATTGCACTTTTCTTATTTTTTTTGAATATGATTTTTTGAATGAAATTTGAACTCTTTAGTACATTTTCACTTTTGTTAAGTATAGTGGTAGTATCATTGCATTTGCAGATGCTTGTGTCCATTTGACAAAAATCCCATAAATTACCGCGATAATTTGACAGAAAAAAAAAATTGAAAAGTTTGGTTTGTGCAGAGCATTGATATCTGTATCAATGTTGAATAATAAGTGATATGCCTTAGAAATAATCCACTTCTATTGGGACAAACAATCCATACATAACCATAATATAAATGCCAATGTATTTTCTGTTCGTTCTTCCATTTTTACGGCTGGATCGCTGAACCAATATTGATATCATTTGGTTTAGAGATGGCTTAAAACCTAGAAAAGGACACAGGAAATATTTTGTTTGCCTTTTTTTTCTGTCTTCAAATAACTCAAAAAGAACCATAAATTAATGAATTTTAATGAAATTTGGTGTAATGATAAAACACACCGTTGTATAATATTTAAGCTACTGTTGTTTATCTTTCTATCTGTTTCTATGTCTTCTAATAACTCGACAATGACAAAACCGATTTAAACAAAATTTAGTATACTCATAGAGTTTATTATTACTTAAGATACTGTTTGTTTGTATGTTTTTTTTTGTATTTCTCTTTATAACTAGACAACTTAAAAATCGTTAATAACAATTTATGTTATGTCATCTGTATTGAATTCCTTTCCTTGGTCACTGGTTGTAAAAAACTATACAAGCAAGAGTAGGACTCAGGCTTTTACGATCCTGTAGAAACTTAATTTGTGTATGTAGGTAGGTACATATTTTATAAACCGAAAGGAATTACGATTTTTATTTCTTTTATATTGATATTAAGCAGACATAGGTCCTGCGAATTTCGGGACTTGTATTTCTTTTCACAGTTTTTTAAGTTTCAGAATTTTTTAATATCTCTCATTTTATAATGGGGAGCAAAAAAAAAACATACATTGACATGCATCACGGCCGATACTCTAATTGCTAATGTTAGTTTGTAGTCGGCACAAAATATTTTTATTCTAATTACCTGTTAATTAATACTTATAATTTTTTTCCTTTTTTTGCTTTTTGTAAAATTTTATATTTCTAAATCAATAGAAGTATGTACCCTATAGGTTTTGGTGAGTGAGTTTGCATGTATCAAAATATGGGACAAATGTTTGAAGGTAAAAGTTGAATTTTTACGCCTTCAAAGAGCCGTAGATTTTCGAATTTTGTATTAAAATAAATTGGATACCTTTTTTCTGTCTCGAAAGAAAAGCCTCGTTTTTTTTTCCCTTGAAGTACGGAACCGTAAAAATGAAGAAATAAGCGGGTGGAACTGCTTACAAAAGCTAGTTTCTTATATATATATCAAAATATTCCTAATGGACAATTAAGTTGCTGTAGAATAAATTAAAATTTTAATAGGGCGGGTACGTCTATACAACTTATAATTTAAACTAAAACTAAACTGATTTATAAATCTGGATTGTAATTTTAGCGCATAAGATTAGATTCTTAGCGTTAAGAATTAGATTCTTACAATATATGTCATAAAAAATAAGTTTATTCAAACGATATGTAATCTGAAATAGATAATTTCAAAGATTAATGTCTTTATATTAATCTACTACTTCTGTCGTGCTTACGAAAATTAATTTACAAATTCTTATTTTCGCATTCGAGGTCGCCGATACCCCTGATCGTCCCTCATCTCATCCCCATTTGATTCGAATTTGTAACTCAGATTGTGATCGACGACGGATTTAAAACCGTACCTACGTATTCGTCTATTATTAAGTGCTTATAAAATATGAGAGCTGTTAGTGATTCCTTTACGGTTAAAGTTAGACAAAATCTGTCTTTTGCTGCTGTCTCAAAGTACAAAACAAGCCTTACGTTTTTCATTTTCAAGTTTCTATGCCCCAAGATTTGACCTGCTGGTTGATACAGCTGTCAATAATCGGCTGCTGTATTTATCTTTTTACATTAAAAGGTACAATTCCTTTTTTTAAAACGTGTGATAAGGATTCGTTTTTAAATATTTAATTCTCGCCGCGACGACAACCCTAAGGCCGTCCGCTGCACGGTCGCAACAGTCACCACAAAATGGCGGGCGTCGAGTGAACGACACAACAATAAATCAATTGGAGTGGGTGGTTGACTTTTCACTTAAATGTGTGGTTAATTGCAACCGAAAATGATTGTTGATCGAGCCGCACTTCATTTGAGTGGCTCGCTTTGGGGTTCGCGGCTTGGGGTTGGTGAATTAGTGAGGTGCGAGAAAGTTCCGTGTATACAGTTCCTTCGATACGACTCTGTTGATGATCCGCTATGATGGATTTTGCTGAAAAGCATAGTTATTTTAATAATTCGATTTTAATAGTGTTATTAACAAACAATTACGCCAACACTAATTTCAAAATGGATACGATTTCTCTTAGATATCTAAGACTGGAACTAGTTTGTTTGTTCGTTATTGTTGTTGTCAGAATTTCTTTCTCTTTCTCATGAAACATACCTTTACACATTTTTTTACATTTCAGATTGAAAGGCTTAACCACTCTTCGCTGACCTTATGCGACTCAGGGGCTGCCAAAGACCGTTATCGCCAATGTAACGACAACGTCCGCCGGGATCGGCCGCTTAACAGAGTTTCCGAAATATAGAGAGAGTGGAGACTTAATGGAGACTTAAACATTCATTGTTCAGTTCACCCATGGTGAGGTTCAAATCCGGTGCGTTCTGATTCCAAGGCGACGCTCATAACCACAAAGTCACCTTCAGTCTGTTATTAATATAATATGGCTAATGAGCTCTAATATCTTTGTATAATATTAATAAATTGTATTATATAATGAATTATAATATTATTGTTTGTACTATAGTTTAATTCACAAATTATATACGAATTATCAAGTACAATTATTAAGTGATTGGCATGCGAATATTAAATAAAATACATAATCTAAATGATTTTATTGAAGTTTTTACCACACATTTAAGCAATCAGAACATCTAAAATCATTTAAACGATTTAAAAATTTTACAAGCGTAAGCTATTCGTTTTAGTATTTTCGTATTCCTATTGCAAAAGTTATTTTCTGTGTGTGTGTTTCCAAAAATCTCTCCACATAAGAAACTAGCGCATGTAAGCAATACTCTAGAATCAATACAAATGACTTTTGTTGTTAATACCCGAGGGACGTCACTTTCTCGCACCTCTATAGGCTCAGTGGGGCGTGCGAGTGGTTCGCCACACACTACAAAATTACACTTTAATTGTCCATTTACGTCATTTGACTTTTTTCGAATATTTAATTCGCCGTCAATGGTCACTTGAAACTTTGTGTTGTTTGTTCCCATTATTTTGTCATATCGTACTAACTTTAATGATAATGAGGTCTAATAATACGATTCTATTGTATTCAAAATTAATTTAAATATCTACGCTTATTTATTGATTTATTTGCCAACATTTTTGTAAATTGGAAAATGGCACATAAATCAGATCGTATTTGGTATTCTGATTTGAGTCCAGTGTAAACTAAATCGTTTAATTGTTAAAAAAAAAATCAAATTAGCCATATTCTCTAACAATGATTACTAAGAAATGCCGAATAAAATGGCCCATAAAAAACTTATTTTATAAAATTGTGGATATAGCAATAAAGAAAACACTTTTTTTAATGGAATTCTACATTTTTTAATTCGAGGTACTAAGAATTTTTTAAGCCTGAGTTTTACTAACGAACAATTACATCACCAGTCTGATGACTGTACTTGTACAATGTTTTGCACCGCCTGCTGTGGTTCATTGTTGGGCTGCATCACCGAGTCCGTGCTGTGACACCAGAGACGATGATGTCGCATCTTACCCAAATAACCTTTGGTTAACATGAAATAATCAACTCCTGTTCCACCCCTGGCGAAAATACGGCCGGATACAGTTCTCGAGTCACTATTTTAATATGATTTTTATGAGAAGTATAATAAGAAGGATCGTCAATACGTCGTTGACGCGGGTGTCGTTGTTTGACGGAGCTGGTGTATTTTTTGCTGGCATTTTATGGCACATTGAAATAGTGCCGAATTTCAAATGTGACAGTTCCGTCGCAAAATCGTAAATCAATGCAAATAACCTTTTGACAGTTGCACTTTTCAATGCAACAACAATGTAAATTCACGAAGTACGAAGCAGAAGATATCTTCTTATCTAGAAGATTGCGTTGGAACGATCCAATATAATCTTTATTAGAATGATAATCAAGAGGAGCGTGATCAAATCATTACTGTTTACTGGCATTTTTAACAAAATCGTTTGAATAGCGATAAAAACATTTCTCCAAAAATCGATTAATTTATACGTTAATACAAATTAAATTTTTAGATTCAAGCTTAGCATTAAACAGACAGATATCGGAAGTTGTCAACTAATTAAAAAAAGAGATAGAATTCTCATAAATAATGAAAACGTCTAATGCACTTTCACTTACAATTTTACTCAGCCGGACAATCAATATAATTAACGAACGTATGCCACTTCAATTGTTATCTAATATAAGTTTTACCAAAATAATGACGATTATAATTTTCACTATGTTATGAAAACTGATGTCTCCCATTTTTAAACGTAAATGGTGACGTCTTTGGTGACGTTAACAGGAACTGTCATAGCATTCAATATTCTGATTTTGACAGGTTATTTATGGTGCGGCCTAATAGAAATACTTTTCATTAGCACTCAGGATGTTAAAAAGAAAACAGAGACAAATATAGCATAGACAAACTATGACATAGATAAAATATATAGACAAATTATTCCAACGTGGCCCGTTTAGTTTGTGGTTTTTTGACCTCTTCGATATGGATATTAAGATTCTGTTCACAACTGAAAATCCTTTTAGTTGCTTCACATTTATTTTGTCCGTTCATCTATTATGAAGTTAAGTTATAGTCCCATAATTACTACTTATCGAAAGAAACAATAAATAAATACATTCACATTTATACAAAAGAATTTATTCTTTTTTTACATATCACATCTTAAGATTTATTCACTACAAAAAATATCAATTAAATTTAAATTTTCCTTTCGACAACGTATATCGATATACGACGATATTTCTAGAAGCGTAAATTTTTTCGTAAATACCAAATCTACTTCATAAATATATAATTCTTTGCTTTTAGCTACAAATATTGTATAATATGATTTACGAATTAGAGTCACTAGTTAGCTTTCAAAGATCTCTTTCATGACGTGATCTTAAATGCGGCCTGCCATAAAGTTGATTGCATAAATGAGTTTGTGTTTTTGGCAGTTTGTTATGCTGTGCAATAATTTTGTATTACTCATGAGACATAGATATTCACCCTTAGACAGAAGTTCTGCTTCCTAGCGTTTACGTACAGAATTCGTCTTGGACTGCTCTGGTGCGCGTGCCAATGTAAGTAGCATTCGTCTTTGAAGCGAGTTGCACATCAAACGTTACCAATAAGGCGATGTCTTGGCTAGTAACTTAAAAAAAATATCTGTCCATCCATGTTATCATTCACGGTACCTCCCGTGGACGTATACTCGCATTACAATGTGGAATATAGTATAAAATTGTGCTATATAAATTAAAAAAAAAGATGTAAAAACCGCCTTCAAAAACCTACTTAAATATTTTTTTAAATAGACTTCAAAAACAACCAATGATTTGTTTTTGGAGTCGAGTCCAGCTAAAGCAAGGCAAAAGAACATATAACGTACAAAAATAAATATGAAACGTTAAGTATTGAGCCAAAAAGAGATCTACTTTCAATTTATTCAAAGGAGACACAATTGTGTCTCATTTATCTTTAGCTGGAATCGATTCCAAAAACAACTAATTGATAGTGTGAAGTCTGTTTAAAAGATTATATGAATAGATTTTTGAAGACCGTTTTAATTTTTTTAAATTTGTTTTATTTAAAAAAAGCTAAGTGGATAGACCAAGGTTAATAAAACCGGCCAAGCATCTTTACTTTTTACGGAGCAAGTCGTAAAGCAGTTTCGATCCGGAATTTATTGTCACTGGTAATCATTGCAGGGTTTTACATTCCTAGTTGGAGTGCAATTACTAAATTATTCTTGTACAAACCACATCAATTATACTTATTCTTAATAATATAAACAATTCATACAGATGACCTTTTCATTAATTCCACATAAAATTAATTCACTATGTTTCTACTGTTATTCCTAAATGTTCTAATGTATTCCTATTACGATTGTCACACTGGAATTGTATAAATAAATGGAAATATGTAGGTATAACAGATTAGTAAGTAATTAATTTTGATTCTGTGTATGCTAGGTTTTCTTAATAGCCATTGAAGAGTAGTGTAAGCCATTGAAGAATTGTTTCTGGCTCCACCATTATCCATTAACTCCTAACCGACAAGGAGGGATGTGGCTGCCATCAACTCGGCAGCATGATACAACTACAATACGCACAGACTTGAACAACTAAAAACGAACTTTCTGTACGCCACACAAATCCACATAAATGACGATATTCCATATAGAAAATACACGTATTTTCAAAACGAAGAAATTTGTCTCGTTGGATAACTATATGTAACCATACAAAATTTTTATTATGAGACTTATGTCTAATGTGGTGGTTGTCAACTGTTTAGCGCGTTGTTTAAGAATGTGATAATAACGGATTCGAATCTTGGTCACAGGATTAAACGTGGAATTTTTTTAATTACGTGTGGATATCGCTGCTTAAGTCGAACTAAACTGTTTGTTACGCGTCTCTAAGAATATGTTCAGGCGTGAGACCCTTGGTGTAGCCAATAATAGAAAAAACAGTGCGGTTTCAAAACAGAAGTATATCCTATTTAAACTTTCAGGCCACATTTCACTCCAGGTAGGGGTTGAATCTCTAATTAATGAAACACGTATTTCTTTATTTGTAACAAAGACCTTAACTACCAATTGTTTTGATTATTTTTTGATTTGACTATAATTGAGGACCAACGGTACCCCTATTTAAGCATTTGATCCCCATTTTGGCCTCCTCGCATAAAAATTTTCATTAAAAGACTCTGAAATAAATGCTTTTTTTTTAAAGAAAAGTATGAATACCGATTTTCTTGATTTAATTTCATGATAATTTCAAAACTAATGATACTTCCATACAAATGTCCACTCCCTTTTTCACTCGTTTAGGGATGGAGTTTCTAAAAGCCTTTTCTTAGAGCTTTTCTATATTGTATTAGTAAGCCTTGTACAAAATTTCTAGTTTCTAAACTCATGCAGGTATATCAGCTGTACGTTGATCAGTCAATCGGACAGATAATTTTTTTTTTAATAAGTTTCATTATCGACACACGAGTATGTGCGCCACTAGAATATATAAGATCACCGTTGCCCATGAACGCCCGCAACCTCAGGGGAGTCGTCAGTGTTTCGGCTTTTTAGAAAAAAATATCTTTTATTGAAAACTCCATTGTCGTAATTGATCGGGAATACCGCTCACAGTAATTATTCTAGATTTTTACCATATCTGACAGAATATTGCGCATGAAGCGTTCGGTGGTACAACGCCAGCCATCAAACCGGGGCTGATGGCATTTCCGGCGAGCGGAATTGTGACGGAAGTTGGAGACAGGAATGAGCCTGAGAGTTCTACAGGGCACTTCCCGTGGTGTGTGCGATAAAGTAGGCATAAATATAATTAGCTTTCTTCGCAAAGCTAACGGGACTAGCCGGCCGGAAATCACAGGATCGCAGACGATTTGAGACACTTGACATTGGATGCGGTCTAGAGACAGGGGTTGATAGTATCAACCCTCCGAACTGAGACAGCTTATTAGTTGTCTCAGTTGGAGGTGACAATAGGACCCTGTGTGATCGGATTACCGAACTTCGGATTTTCATAGGTTACAGGTGGTAGACATGCCGAATGACGTAGCGTTTTTTAACAATTTTTTTTTCTAATCTGTTATTTAATCAATTATTACATAATCTTATAAATAAATACGATGAAATGCTTTTTAAACGATTGCCCTATTAACATTTTGCCGAAATCAAGAGAACAGATAAAACTCGTCAAAATGAGGTTACTGATATATTTGATAAACTTTGCCTCAGCATTTGAATGTTCTTGTGTAATTTACATCAAACTGATTTTGTGCACAGATCACATTCACAATTTTCGGCTCGTTATTTTAGATTCGAGACCAAAAATAAACAATTTTTCGAAATTAACTCCTTTCTGAATTCACAAAGACATCAAAACGCTTTTGTATCAAAGAGAATGGCAACAAAAACCTTCAATTTGATTATTGAAGGACGAGAAACGGGTTGAAGCGCGGTGTGACTTTACATGACCGCGGGGCGCGTCCTGCGGCTGTGAACGCATGTCCCTGTTTTTGTGAGCGCTTTGCGAATCGTTACATCCATTGTAAAATTTTAAATTGTCCTTATCGCAATAAGAACAAAGTCGATAACTCTTTAAGGCGGCCGTTGTCTGTTAAGCCTTTATAAAAACATAACGAGGTAGCCTGTGGTCGGACGGTTGTGTCGCTGTCCCATCGACCGGCGCTTTGTTGCTTTCGCGCCGTCATTATAGCGACACCTGTCGTTGGTATTTTTGGTTTTGAAAACGTATTAAGACCTCCTTTACGAGTGGTCCACGGTTAATTTATTAACTTAACGACTGCGCCTACGCCGTCCCGGAAACTGTAATACTAATGATCTTGTAATACATTTTTTGTATACATTATTTAGATAATTGTAGTTTAAAGATGTAAAAAACTATCTAGTTATTCTTCTGTTGTTGATGCACAATGTTTTTCAATGAATATTTGTATCTATTGAAAATTCAATATATCTGTTGTAAAATTGAGGCTTAACCTGCAAGATGATATTTACAAGTTTTGTATCTCATATTTATTCGTTTTATTAAAGAAGTAAAATTGTTCCTTAAGAAGCGAAATAAGTTAAAAAAGAGGAATATAAATACAGTATGATAATATTGTTAGGTAGTTCCGAATAGAAAAAGATTTTATAAATTACCTGCAAAAGTTTCGTCATTTTATTGTTTTGAATTGGTTTGGTATACTTAAGGAAACATTTTTTTTAATGTATTCGAGAATTATGTTTTTTTGGTCGTTCCTCTGCGCTAATCCCACGTCCGCAGCTAGTTTCCTTGTTTGGTCTCGGATGCGCGCGCATGTCGCATTATCGCGCCTCGCAAATTGAGTATAGTCCGGGTTTCGATAAAGTCAGGGCAGCCCAACTACAGTGACGTCAGAAATTTAACATTGTAGAGTTTATACATGCTTATAAGCCTATTAAATGTGTTCTAATGAAATTGATTTACTCATCTCTTCTCATTAAATTTAAATGTAATAATGCGAACAATGAAAATTGGTATTCCGTTTTTAATTACAATAATAAATAATTATGAGATATTACTTACAGCACAAGCGTCTCCTTGCAGCTGCAAATAGTGACACGATCTTTAGTACAAATATACAACACTAAATTATTTGAGTTAAATGAAACAAGTGACGAACTTTTAGGTTTTAGGGTAATTCGGGTCATCACGATTCAAAATGCTGATACGACACTTCTGGACCAGGTCTGGAAAAGCAAGCTACGAGTGCCTGCCAATAAGGAAAGGAAACAAGACACACAGAAATAGTAGTATATAATATAAATAAACATTTTAAAAAATATAACAAAGATTATAATGAGAGTGCGGAGTGGAGTAGAGGGTGGTGGATGATAACAAATTATTTGCAAAGCAGCTAAAACTAATACCTACATAAGGATTGAAATTACGAAAGTAGCAATAAGTACGGAGGTGTACCGAGAGCGCAGTCTTTGCAGATTTTTTAGGAAAATTAAATTGGTTGCATCCAACCAATTTTTTGTGAATGAACTCAGCTAGTTTAATAAAATATTAATCGCTGAAATGCAAAAGAATATAGTATTTTATAAAATATATTCCTTAATTTTTCTATAATAGTTATATTTTCTACTTGTATTTAAAATGTATTTATTGATTTTACCATAACAATTGAATTGATGATCATAAAACAATCTAATAATGGTGTAAAATGCACAAGAGACTGTTCGTCGCTAACCATTGGAATAGGTAAAGAATAATATTCTTTGGATTACTGAGTTAACTATTCAAATTCATTCTTTTGAAATAAAGCCAGACAGAAAACAATATGAGAGAAAAATTTGGTTGCCTGTAAAGTCGGTATACGGGCGAAAGTTTAACGTGACAACGACTTTGAATGGTAAAATCATTTTAATGTGAATATTCATTCGTATAGTAGGAAGAAGGATGAAATAATAGTAACAATTTAAAACATTTATTTATACAAGAATTATATTTAAAACATTAATTTATACAAAGAATCTCGCACTGAATTTCATATTAACAAAATTTTATTTTTACCTTTACACATACATACGTATTTATATACAAATATACATACAATAACTTGCAATACATTTGCAAGCTATGCACTATTCTACTAGCGCGCCAGACCGATCATAGTTGAGTGGGAGAGAGACGCAAGGCATTCTCTCTCGTTCGGTGACTCATCGTTACGTTACCGAGTTACATTTTTCATAAGTGACTCCCAGAGCAACCTAATTTAAGACGTTGTCACGTCAAAATATCCAGAGCTAAAATGAGAGAGTGTACGAGTACGACATTCAGAAGCGAAATCACTCTTTCCATTAGCCACACGTTTCCTTATGAATCCTAACAAACACAATCGATAAATTGTTCTTCTTTCTTTTAAAAGGTCTCGGATGACAAAAAAGTCACATCTTTATCTTAAAAAAAATGCAAAAGAACGATTCATGTATTTTATCAAAAAGTTTGCATTCTTTGCTTACTTCAGACGACAGACGGCGTTAACGATATACGTTTTCATACGTCATTATGAAATTTATCGAAGCCGGTCGAAGCCGTCCAGGACTTGACCGGCCCTGGCGGGTCGCCGGTGAGCGGCGCGGCGCGGGCGCTCGCTTTATGCGGCGGCCGTATCGCCGGAGATTAGAAGGGACCATATCTCGCGGCCCACCGCACGCCCACCGAACTCGCTATGCACAAGTCGTCCCTTTGCATTTCTCAAATATTTTACTGTATGCGGTTTCGCACCAAATATTGCATGTTTCAGGAAAAAAGAAAATGAACCAGAAACAAAAATAGCAGGTCTCGGTCCCGTTTTCTTACTATGATTTAGACTATAATGTAGTATTGAAAATCAAGTTTAAAGAAATTGGAATCTCAACTGCGATATCTCAATTCAAAATTAAATATGTGTAAAAGCATTAAAGATATTCGAGAAAAATAGCGTTGGGTATAAATTCAATACAAGGAATAAAACTAAACGGTGTTTACAAGTAGGTCGATCACGTAAAATCACGAGGGATTCGAAAATATGCAAAGTTTACCGTTATATAAATTTAAAACCACAGGAAGAAAGTGCTGAATAAAAAAGTCTAGTGTCCGTTAAATTTGTGAATATTTACATGTAAATATTAATTAATTATAATTATTCATGTAGATATTCATTGTCCTGCAGGACAAATACTCGTGGACATTACCAGTTCGAGTTCTTAAGGGTCTGTTTCTTTATGTAATAGTTATAAATGTAATAACTTGAAATTAGATAAGAACTACTCACAAGTTTTTTACTCGTTTTTTTTTTGAGGGAAAACTGTCTTGCTACCGAATAGCAAAGCGGCCAAACGTAAATTCATAAAAAATTGTAACGTATTTTAAGTGTTAGTAATAACTTATGAAAATGGGATATCTTAAAGTTTGAATATCTAAATGAATGCTATAATAAGAAAGTGTCTCTGAAATTCTCGTAGTGTAACATTCCCTTTTAACACTTTTGTGGAAATTTAGAAAAATCTCATATATAAATAATATAAATATGATTTAGCTCGTGATAGTCTGTATAACGGTATCAAAAAAAACACCGGTAGCACTCCGGGAGTGCCGGCAGAAGTGAAAACTTCAATATTAATACAGGATTTTGCATTACTTTAAAAGAATTGAATTTCAACATCGAGGTAGTCCGCACGCGCATATTTTAGCTTGGCTTGATAATGCCCCAGAAGACGCTCTTAACAAAGATTATAATAAAGCTATCGATCTTATCGATTTTTTGATATCAGTATCTGCTGCCGAGGCTTCTGGTGATATCCGATTACAAACTCACAAGCATACCTTTACTTGCTATAAAGGTATAGCATCGAGACGACAACAAAAATGTAGATTTGAAGCTCCGTTTATGCCGGTTAAGAAAACCATGATTCTGACGCCTATGCCAGACACAGAAAATGGTTTCCAGCAGTACAAGGCTAAATATAGTTAAACCCAAAAAAACTTGAAAAAATATGAATACAGTGGTTTTCAATCTTTCTACGATGAAAATAACATTGCTTCAGATGAAGAATATGTCAACATTATTCGAGCAGGAATTAATAGACCGTGAGTTTTTTACGTTTTGTAGTGCTCAGCTTATAGCTGGTTTTCTTGACGGCAGTTACGGGCTAAAGCCAAGTAAGAGTTTTTCATCTAGTATATTTATAAAGTACTCACTCATTTTCTTTCACTACTTCATCATCACTTTTTTCATTAATAGATGCACTTTGTTCAATTTCCATAATTTAAACAATTCACATATACGAATACACAACAGTGTGGTTACTACACAACAGTCAAGCCATCAGCTGTCACCATCCTTGATACGCGTGGCACGCTGTACATAAACACACGGACATTCGCGCAAGCGCCCTGTGCCGCCTAAACGGAGCAGCACACTCAGGCACGGTAGAAAGAGTGGGAGATACTAGTTCCTCTCTTCCCCTCGATCTTACGCTTTTCGATCAGCATCACGTGACCCTGACGCGAGTTTGGAAGTTTTTACCCATACAAAAAGTGCTCAGCGCCGCTAAAGAAGTTTTCACTTCAAAAATCTTTATAACATTGTTTTAAAATATATTGAAAAAACAAAGTGAGAAAGGGCCTGACTGTAGACAAATACAAAAATTATAAATTAAAAAAGGTTAATATTATTTGATCGTTAGTGATCATCGTTGTCGTATGAATTAATTTTCATTAAAGCTGTACGCACGAAACTGTCGCTATGAAGTTAGCCACGAAAGCGTCGCAATGGCCTGAAATAGGGACGCAGGGGAGAGGAAGCAGAGTCGGGGAGTGTTACACCTGCGCATTGCATCATTTGCAGATAATTCAGAGCGGCAGTACTGTAAATCGTCTTCAGATCGATCCTAAAGAGCTTGAACGAGAAATTCACATACGTACTGTGTTGTTTTACTTTCGCAATTGTAGTGGGGTGGTGTTGGAGAGGTACTTAATATTGTGTCAACGGTTTCTGAGATCTATATTTTACGGTTTTTTTAGCTACCAAACTCGTTAATTTTCGGTCTAACAGCACTAACTTTTAAACTATTTCTTTAAATAATATGAAAGAAATCACAAAAATTGAGTGTTGAAAATAAATTCTACGAAAATACCTTTAACGAAAATTTGTTCACATATTTTTACATAGATATCTCGAAATATGTGATTCGATTCTACTCACCGTCTCATAAGAGCATGCATATGAATTTCAGTATAATTGGTAATTGCCATTCAAACATTTACCTGTGTCGATATTAATCTAGACCATTTTCTTTTTCAAAATTGCGAGTGATGTTATACCCGTTCAAATTAAACTGTAATAATTTTAATTGTGAATTACCCTAAATTTCGTTTGTCGTCACTGAACCCTGGATGTGGGACTCCGACTGCCATTTTGGCTGGCTTTTTTTGTAAAATCATTACAAAACGTAACGTGCATAGAGCGTACTTCTTTCTAAGAGGCCGGCAACGCACTACGGTCTTCCTTGAGATTGCAGGTGTCCGTGGGCTCGATGATCAGTTCTGTTGGCTTGCATGCTTGTTTGCTCCTCAAAACATATTTAGTCTTAAACAAATTCTATCGATTTCAATCGGAACGCGTAAAAAGCGAAACTAAAAGTTCGGTGCACGCCTCCACATAAACTCATTAAATTGTTATTTAAAATATCAGTGCTTTCATGCAAGCGAATACTTATAATACTGGTTGATAAATATTTGGATAATTAGACCCGATTATACACATAAATAGTACAGGTCGTAAGTATTGTTTTAAATGAAAATGTATTTATAAGGTTATTGATCTCTATAAGGCCACTGCTAAGCCAGGCTAGAAGTTACACTTCCCTCGTATTAAGTAGAGGAAAAAGCTATTTCGTATTATATAAGTAAAAAGTTGCAGTAAAATCTCTTTGGTTGCGCTGTTTGTATCTGTTTAATTTTGATAGCATTATATATGTGTAATTATAAAAAATAACAGTAAAAAGTAAAAACGCGCCATTTATCTATTGTTTTTCTGTGCATCAAAAGGAGTGAATTTGACGTAGAAATTCGATATATTTTGAAGTTTTATTACAAAAAGGGTAAAATGCGACACAAGCCGCAAAAAAAATTGGTGACGTGTATGGACTTAATGCAGTGTCGGTAAGAGTAGTAGGTAAAACTGGTTCAAGCGTTTTTATTCCAGTAATTTGGATGTCGAAGATGAACCTCGCTCTGGTCGACTTATTATGGATAAAGTTGATGTCATTTTGGAAAAATTGGACAAGTCCACGTCCTGAAGCTATTATTACAAAAAAATGCACTACAGATGAAAAAAGTAGGTTGTTACACTTTTTCTATGTTTTCCGCTCTGCATACTTATAAGCATTTTAATCGCCTATTACTAAAAAAACAAGCAGGTATATCGACTACTATTACTAAACTAATGTAAGCTAAAGTACATTAGCAAAAGAGCGTATTTTTGGTACCTACGTCCTTTTGTTGAGAAGCACAGTTTTTCGGCAATAACTCAAAAACAATATATCGGACCATGTTCAAAATTATTTTTGTTAAAAGTATTTATTAAGTGTTACCTTCGTTATTTTTTTTTCATATTTTTTGGACATTCGGTTTAGAAAATGCAAGGAGGGACGCAATTTCTACAACTTTCGGAGCGATTATTTCCGTAATTATTCTTGTAATCAGGAAAATTGCTTAGGAATCTTAGTATTTTAAAAGAACTATAGAAACATGTGCTACACATTTGTTTGCTGAAAAGGTTTTTTTTTCAGCTTTTGTTACATGTATGGATTTCCCCCCTAGAAATATTTAATTTTGTTATTTAACTAACAAACTAACCAAGTAGCGGCTTATACAAGACCCTACACTATAAATTTCATCAATGTACGTCTTGTAGTTTTTGAATAAAATGGCTGTAACCTACGGACGGACGGGCGGACATAACGAAACTACAAGAGTTACGTTTTTGTCGTTTTGGCTCGGAACTCTAAAAAGTGGAGCAAGATCGGCACTGAAGAGCTAGGGATTGACCATAAAACAGTTTTGATCCATTTGATAAAAGCTGAATGTACAAAAAAACTCTATACTTAGGTCCCGCACGAGCTCACTGAAAGAATTTTAAAGAATCGTGTATTCATTTGCTATTCTGTATTGAAACGTAATGAAACCGAACCGTTTTTTAGAAAATTGATTCCTAGTGATGAAAAATGGATTACCTACGACAAGAACCTGCAAAAAAAATTATGGTCAAAAGGCAATCAAGCTTCACATACTATAGCGAAACCCGGATTAATTCGCAATAAATTGATGCTATGTATATGGCGGTATTGAAGGGGCATTATTCATTATGAGCTTTTATTGTCGAGCAATACCATCAAATCGGATCTCTATTGCCAACAACTGATGAGACTTTAGCAAGAAGTAGAGAAAAAACGGCCGGAGTTAATCAACAGAAAGGGTGTGATTTTTCACTCATGATAACACCAGACCACATACATCTTTACTCACTCAACAAATATTATTAACAGACTTTGGTTGGGATCAGTTAGTGCATCCACCACATAGCTTGAACTCACACCCTTGCATTTTCACCTATTTAGGTCTCTTCAGAATTCTCAAGAGAGGACTGCCAAAACTACTTGTCGCTGTTTTTTTGATCAGAAGTCCCAACGTTTCTACAGCAATGTAGAGTTCACTACCTACAAAATAGTAACAAGGTGTTTAACAAAATGGCATATCCAATTTAAATGTAAATAAAATATGATGAAAAATTATCTTAAATTTGTGTATAAAATAGGAAAAAACTTTTCCTCTGACCTATATATCTTAGTTTCCTCCGGTGTATACAGACATGTCGATTTCAGGTACTGCGACCGGCTGAAGTTTGAGAGAGCGACGATTGCGACGACGGTAAAAGTTGTGGTGCGTCTACGACCTTTCAAATCAATTCAAAGCGGCGGGATCCCATATTTTTTCCATATCCGAGCACACGACATTCGTCCGTTTACCGCCCGACACGGATCCGTCCGATGGGTTCGATATTCCAAAACGGGCCTCAAAAGCGCGACGTCGTGCGTTATCTCGCGGCTCATCGGCGGCGGCGGCGGCGGCGGCGGTTTCTTTTTTAATTACGGACGGACGCGCTAATGTAATCAAAGCTCGATACATCATACTCGCGCTATCGCCACGCCTCGGCTTGATTAATAATTCTAATGAGCGGCGATGCCTAAACGAGTTAATAAAGGCCGCGGCCGCTGCCACCGCGACCCGGTAAACGGGCGCATCAATCACCGCTTTGAGCCCGCCGCCGGACTCCTTAATGATTGAGATGATGGTCTCTCTTCTTGCGCTGGCGCAGCTCACCTCCCTCCGACCCGCCCCTCCGCGCTATCCCTCCTCCGTCCGCCTTGTCGTTGCCGACCCCTTTTTTTAGATCGGCTTCGCTGCGTATTAAGTAATAAAATCGAAACGGACAAAATGAACATTGCAATATCAGTTCACGGTGTACTTGGTTCCTACCAAGTACATGAAAAAGTCTTTTCGTTGATATAGCGTGCAATGGGGTAAGAGACTTTTCTTTGTCTTATAAAATCAATGCTTTTTACTTCAAAAAAATTATGTTTCCATGAAATGTTATTCAGTGTACTTTCGTATTATGTCAAAAAACAATGTTTTTAGTACGATCGAACATAACATTTAGATAAACATATGTCTATCTAAAACACAGTCATTATTGTAAATTAATTCCGAGGTTTTGAAATCAAATGCTCCTGACATTAATCTATCATTAAGCGTTATTAGATTACTTTTTATGTGAATTTACTTCAATTATCATAAGTTTATAAAGAATTTCATTACCACTTTTTACTTAATTAAACACTTTAATCAGTCCTATCCTGTATTTTTACCTAAATGGTAGCTCACGCAGATAGTGATGCTGATTATTAAGGTACTAAAGCAGTACAAAATTGGTATCTTAATTCGCATTAAAATAGTTTCTAATTTATTTACTTTTTCATTAATGTGTATAGGTATATCGAATTCATGGCAATATTAAAAATTTCTTTGTATATAACGAGATAACTTTCAAATACCCAAATGAGTAAAGAGTTGTGTAAATTTCACGATTTCAGATTTCACGTAATTGAAAACACTAGTATTGTGAGTTAGTACCTTAAAATAAGTTTTTCAATCGTCAAAAAAATTATGAGTCTCCGTAGGCAAAAAAAATAATGGACTAAGTTTTATCGCTGCAGACAGCGAATCACATTTAATTTACGTTCTCGTCTTTTCAATTCATAAAGCCATTACCATGCCCATACTCGTAATGATTCCAAACGGCGGTTAATGTTACATTCATAAAACGTATACGAATTCTTGGCCGTAAATAGTGCATTTGCATATCGACGAGGCGTGGCCGGGGCAATTACGCGTACGGTTTAGGTAGCCCGAGTCGGATGGCCCGCGGCGGCAAATTGCTACTGGTCCGTACACCCGAAAATATAACAGCGCCACGCCCGCCGGCGTCCAGAGGCCTATGGACGGATCGCCGGATGTCGTCTCGTCGAAGGCGATGGTTAAGTTTCGATAATGTCGATACGCGTAAAACTTTCGGTTACACACGTACGACAAGCGATAGTCGACGATCTCCACGGCTTAGCGAATGACTCGTTCGACTCGAACGCGACGAGTTCTGGGTACGGTCCCCGAATCGAACGGTGCGAGGAGGCGGGCGACTCGATACTACCAGTCGCTTTTCGTTTTTGTCCGCGCGAAGTCTATGCGAACGCAGTGAACTCGGTGTGCGTTGGCGCTGGCGTTCACACTAACGAGGCAAAATTTCAGCTTGAAAGTTGTGCAAATGATCATGGCATTTTTATGAAATACCTTTGATAATGCTACATCCATACGTTGATCTAGGTGTAAGAAATACATTGCTGCAATCTGCAATGATCACTCTCGGTAAAAATGTTATTCGATTATGTTAAACGTTTTGACGTGACAACGTCTTAAATTAGGTTGCGGCTGGGAGTCACTTATGAAAAAGTGTAACGCTCGGTAACGTTACGATGAGTCACCGAACGAGAGACCCGCCGAATGCCTTGCGTCCCACTCAACTATGATCGGTCTGCGCGCGCAGCACTAGAGAATTAGTGCATAGCTTGCAAATGTATTGCAAGTTATTGTATGTATATTTGTATATAAATACGTATGTATGTGTAAAGGTAAAATAAAATTTTGTTAATATGAAATTCAGTGCGAGATTCTTTGTATAAATTAATGTTTTAAATATAATTTTTGTATAAATAAATGTTTTAAATTGTTACTATTATTTCATCCTTCTTCCTACTATACGAATGAATATTCACATTAAAATGATTTTACCATTCAAAGTCGTTGTCACGTAAAACTTTCGCCCGTATACCGACTTTACAGGCAACCAATTTTTAATCTCTTTAAGAAACGTCAATATAATTTTGTTTATATTTAATTTTAAATTATGACTTGAAAACATCAAAGATTTTTGTTCGGCATGAAAAAATTATAATGGGGTGCTTCTCAGTGAAAAGCAGAAACTACCATCCAGGTAAAGAGTGCCGCCCGTCAAAGCTACAACATTCACATCTCAATGTACATATTGATAACTACTTGACTTTATTTACTTTTAATAAATTCGTAATCGACAATCCACATATGAATAAGTTTATTAAAGCATATTATTGCAATTTATTCAAAGTTCGAACGTTATTTTATCAGTTTGGAAGATTGAAAAAATAATATACTTCAATGCAAATAAAGCAAATTTAATTTAATATCTTATTGTATGCAAAAAAAAGGTCGCGCTGACTTATCCAAAAATATTAACTATATGGAAAAAATCTTTAATTCAACTAAATAGTAATTTCTATGTCCTACATAATAGTATGTGCCTACACAACCTGAATGCCTAACTATTCTTTGCAATGGTTTCTCAATCAAAACTTTTTCTAAATATTAAACAAAACTTTTCTTAGGTCATTCGCCATTTCGAAGCCTAAGTTGGTATGGTTCGCTCCAAAAATGACTATCGAACAAATCGTTCCTCTTCACAGTTGACATACAATTATTTACTGTTTTCGCGCCGCGTTATACTGATACGTACGACGACCGAACGATAAATCTATTCGAGCGATGGGCGAAGTGACAAATGGCACGAATTATGTCGAATCAAAACAGTTTAATCTGTAAAACTAGCGAGTGGCGTTGTTCATCAAACACTATCAATCAAGCCGCAGCGGCCGCCGCGCCGCCGCCGGCGGAATTGCTTTAATTTGATAAAACGCAATTAGCTACCAAAAAGAAATCAAATCGACATAGGCGGCGGCTGTCTTTTTTTTAGTCGGCCATATTTTTTTTCTTTTGACTCGTTCCGTTAATAGTTTTTGAAAATCTAAATTCGTTTTTGGTCGAATTCTATCGTTATTTTGAATAATTACAATTTAAATGTGAATATTTATGTTTTTGATGCAGTGAAATAAATCTTCTCATTGATTAACAATTTCGCCAGAAAAGCCAGGCTTAGATTTACATCTGCGATTTTATTCACATAATTGAAAACATTTTAAGAAACATAAACTAACCATATGTTATTGCAATTATTATCGCACCAGTTGCTTGAATAAAACCCAAAAAGCGAGAATGAGTATAGAGTACTAGTAATACTTTTATTGTGTTTATATACATACACAATTAATATTGATGTGTTCCGATTTCTGAAGTTTATTGTTAAGGCGCAAAGGAAGACCGCGACGCGTAATTCGGCTCGCTACCGGGAGGTGGCGCGGCGGCGGCGTCGCTTTCAAAGCCGGCGCACAGCGGCGCGCTTACGTCGGAGAGCCGCGAATAAAATTAATGATGTTCGCTCCCTAATGACGTTTCACGACGCCGCTCCATTGTGCTCGTAATACAACAATTATTGAGATCATTTATTAAGTTTATTGATCTTTTAACTTAATCTTTTATTTCGTAATTTAGTTCGGCGCTGCGAGCGCGCGAACCCCGAAAAAACATCTCATATGCGGAGGCGGTTTTTTTGGTCTATTTTTGTCATTATACGGCGTGATGCGAGCGGCCCGTTGAATGCGGAGGCAATTACTGCCCCGCATGTGGTTTCATTATTACGACGACTTCCATTCCGTGTAGGGCGGCGCGGGCGCGGCGGGCCGGGGGCGCGTCCAGCTTCCGCCGCTAAATTGACATTCATATCACAGCCATTGTTCACGTGTAGGTTTTTTTGTCAGCACTCACAAATAGACCTGCGCGAGGAAGATTACGATTCGCGAATATACGCCGCAGACTCGCGAACATGGGAACGGCCAAGTCGCAGTCACGACCGTTATGATAGCGAAGACCACATACGGCTGAATCTAAAGAATGAATATGTTCGGTTATAATTAAAATTATATTCATAAACGACGGCTGTACAATACAGTACAGCTGTGGTAACTGTGAAGATAAGAACCATCCTAAGTCGTCCGTCCCCCGTTCATACTGAACGGGACAGCGACGGCACGGTACGCTAATGATGATTATTTTCATAAAAATAATATGAACACACTTGAGCGGTGACAGCAACGCCACCCAGCGACGGCAACGGCATGGCATCATCGAAATTATCTTTGGCATGCAATCATTGCTGGCGTATGTATGGCGTGGTGACATGGTTCGCTGTCGTCACAACGTCGCTCCACATTTGACGTTCTTTTCCGCATACACGGATAGTCCCAAAGAATAAACGGATAGACCGGTTAGCGAGTTCCGCCAGCATGTTAGAGTGTTGATTGAATTCATCGTCGAAAGTAAATGAAAAACAATAGCACTCGTTCGTATTTCCCTTTGAAGTATGATTTCACAAAGGAAAATATTAAGGTTCCAAATCTAAGAATTATTTTGGGAGAATGATTGTTTAGAAACCAAATCTTATTATATGGCAGCAGAAAGATTTATCATCGTGTATGTCATTACAATGAGCTGTGAAATCGTCTTTTAATGGAAACGTCCTAATCAATCTATAGGCATTTTGGTATCATTTTATAGATATGTTTCACTTCGTTGTCAATCCGTACAATCCGCTTATCTATACATCTGTCAAAACCCTTTTTCTCAAGAAGATGCGGAGGTATTAAGTTAAAATTAACAACAAATATTTATGTCTGCGGTCCCAAGAAGATCTAAAAAAATTAAACTCCTAAGTCAACCTAGTAAAAAAATACCGCAAAAATACGGCCCTCTATACCTTATATTTTGAAATTCGCAAATAAATTAAAACCTATAGGATACCTCCCGTTGATCAGAATTATGAAATTATCTAAGAAGCAAAGGAAAAGAAAAAACTTTCGCAAGTAATCGAATAAATCTGAAAATCGCTAATTTGTAGTTAAATCACGTGATTGTTTTGTGATAATGAAAAGTAACAGTTACAATTGCATTTGGAGCCTGCAATGTAAATCGATGTATGGAAGAACATTTTAACATTCTTCTTTGTAAATTTAAGGTCTTCAAAAATTCAGATATTAAAAAAAAACTCTATTAAAAAACAACAAAATTATCGGAATTTTGGAACCAACAACTTACCAGTATCGGTATCAAAAGTAGATAAAGAAGTTGAAACATTTGATAGATAAAATATTTATGTTAAACATATATAATTAAGTTTTATGGAACGTTCATAGTAAAATTTTATTCGCATTTGTCCGGCGATTTTTATGAATAATTCGTCTTCGAAAAGTTAACCATACTAAGACACGTCACTGTCGTCGATATCGAAATGAATCGCATGGCGGTTCTCACACGCGGTCCCTTTGCGTACACATCTAAAACCTTTTGTATCCTTTGTACCGATCCATAGAAGTCGAAGCGTCGTGCCGTCGCCGTATCGCCGTCGCTCCGTTTCATGTAGACAGCTTCTTATCTGTGTGTCCGTTTTGAGCGAGCTCAAGCAAAGTTCATTTTGAAATCGAATTATAGACAGACAAAATTAAAGTTCTCCAAAGGTTGTAGTCCCTGTAAGGGGATATAATTTGAAAGGTGTTTGTATGTTTGCGACAAGTGGTAGGTTAATGAAAGTTGAGTGGTACAGTTAATGCAGTGGAGATGCGACCCCCGCGTAATACGGATGGAGTGTCTTTGATAGATAAAATATAGAAACAGTCATGTAAAAGAATAATGTACTTATAGTTTTACTTATATTTGATAGAAAATATATTGATTAGAGTTGAAAAAGGTATGTATGTTTTGATGATAAGGCCATCTGGAACGAACAAGTGAAGGGTGACTTGAAGGAAGAAATGTATGCAGCATACATATGTGTTGGAAAATGTTGGCAAGGGGCGCCTTAAAAAATGTTATGCAAACCAAATTGATGACATTTAGTATGCAAAGGGTGAAACGTTAAACACCCGAAGCCAAAACCTTGCATGTACGATGGGTGTCAGACTGAAGCAAGACAAGCGTATGAAAATTGCACCATGCGGAGAGCTAAAGTTTCTGTCTACCTTTTTGAGTAATAGTCGTGAGCTTATAAAGAAAATTTCATTCACGCAGCTCGTTTATGTACTTGGGATATAATAAAAATATACAAACAGTATTCCGTCCGGTGCAGGTGTTATGACATAATTTATGACGACATTGTTTTTGGTTCAGCGATCACTTTCATTCAAAACAATTAATGTTTATAAGTTGAAGTTTGTGATGTAAGTGAACAAACCCTTAAATGTTCAATTAAATTTAATACTTAGATTTTATTTTCCGAAAATTTTCGCAACAGAAAATTTTCGGTTGATGGCATCAAATTAGGTAAATCCTAATGACATTAGAAAGTATATAAGGGTAACTATGCAAATAATAATAGATGTACCTAGACTGTTTTATCCCGCCAGTTTAATACCTAACCTAAATACATTATTTTTGTCTATGGTATCTTGAGATATCTTCAGAATTACTGATTACGGCCATTTATAGAGGCCGGTGAATACAGAAGATTATCTCTCTCGGTATAATTTATCCAACAAGGGCTGACCCGTGGAAGGCATTATCTGCGATCCGAGTCTTCGATCGGCAATTCCGTTCCGCGAGTCGCGCAATTAGTGGCGGTCGTCTCGGGGGCAAATTATTGTAATAACCAAAAAGAATCGATGCCGGAGCGGCCCGAGTCGCTGTATTCGCCCATTGGTCCGCCGGCTCGCCAATGCGCGCGCGCACGATTCCGTGTTAGAACATCAGATAAGCTAATTGCACTCGAATCGATGCGGGTAGTCGTTAAGTGATGTTGTTCTACGCCTTCGACGATATTTTCCGATGAAGCTTTTGAGGTGGAATGCATGTCAAACGGTTCAATAATTATATTTAAGCCACTTACGCTTGTGCACAAGGTTTGAGAAATTCGGAAGAAGATCAAAGATGTCCAAAATTACCTGTCACTATTTTGTCACATGTATGTATCGACAAAATCATAAGTGATGAAAACGAAAGGCGAGAACTCGAAAACTAAACATCGGAAAGTACTTAAATGCCAAATTTTTCCTTTGAATATATTGATTAAGAAGGGAAGCTAAATTATTGCTACCAAAAAAGTTATCAACCTGAAAGTGATCATGTTCAAAGGCGGTCATAATGGAGAACAAAAATTTCCATAAAAGATGGAATTCAGATTCTTTGATATTTTTGTTTCGCATATTCGAGGGGCAAATGAGCAGGCGAGCCATCAGAAAGTAGATAGCCACCGTCGCTTATGGACACTCGCAACCTCAGAAGAATTACCAGTGCGTTGCTGGCCTCTTACGAGGGAACAGGATATCAACCCCAACAGCAACAAACAATCCTAAACTGGGGCTTTTTAAGGGTGACATTCTCGATTTGGCGACAAGTAATTGTTTCTGTACTGTAATTTAAGGAAAAATTTCATCGCCGGAAGAAGTATTCGAGAAGGCGGTTGAAGAGATGTCTGATTAGGACATGAAAATGTGTTTTGAAAATTGGTTTCAACGTTCAAACCTGTTTGGCAGCTGATGCATTTCTTTGAAAAGATGTAATAAAGTATGTAGTAATATAATATGTAGTATATATTTTTTTGTAGTGATATAAAACTTTCTGAGTTCTCCACGTAATTGACATTTGATCTAGTGTAAGAGCATTGAATAATTTGATTCTAGAAGTACAATCCTTCTCTCTCTTTATTGAAATCTTTATTGTTCTTCACAATGAACAACTTTTGTACATCTCAGATAAACAACAACATTTTTTATAGCATTTTCGACGGACATACGAGCATATGCGAGCCATCAGAGCATAGGTGGTCCTCGCCGTCCTTGGGCACTCGTAACACCCCAGGAGTCACCAGTGTTTTGGCGGCATCATGGGTAGGAATAGAAAATTCGATGGAGGGGGAAGGGATTGACGGAGCTGGGAGTGGTGGAAAATGGAGAATGGGGCGATTGATGGAAGAAGGCGGGGTGGTGGTGGGAGAGTGGGTCATTGGAAATCTCAAAAGTTAGACGGAAAGAAACAGCGGAAGCTACTTCTTCACGTCGGTAATCTACGAGAGTACGGTATCCTATCAGTGGTGCGGGCCCACTTCCTTTTGCAGCCAAGTTGGTCACAGCGTGACTTTTCTCCTTGAACATGAAGAAATTGAATTGTCACCTTACATGTTTCATAGCCGTAGCGTATACAGGAATTAATTACAACACATCTGATCAATTAATTTCTAGGTCAGAACGGCTCAAGTTTAGGCTACTAAAATTCTAAATTTCTAGTTTAGGTACAATTTATCAATTCAACACATAAAGGTAGCCACATGTATTTTTTGACTATGAAATTGGAAAAAAAAAACTTGATACATCTCAAGAAGCAAACTCATTTCGTATCTATACATGGCTCAAGAATTTCAAAAAACTATTCACATTATTATTCTCATGAATTATTTCAATCCACGCATCTCATAATAATGCCAATTTTTGACATATTGTATACTTACGGTGCAATGAATATTCATATGATAGTTTTCATTATCTACAAGAGCGCGTACAGCGTAGCGGTCATTTCAGTTGACTCGTATTTCATTTAAAAGTACGTGCCGCAACAGCTCGCAGCACCTAATGCATATGCCCACCTATTTTCCATAAACAATGATTTATTTTTATCTACTCGAATGCAAAACATATGACAATTGACAAATGACTAGTACTTATCAATTATTATTATCATATTCAAAAGCTAGTTTATATCTCGTATCAAATCTATTATTATAGGTGATTTAAATTTTATCTGTTTGGGATTGTTAACGGTATTTTTTTAAAACCACATTTTATTATTTATTTCACGATTTCAAAATTTAGTAAGTTTTAGAAAATACGCCACATGTTTGAAGGTATGATACAATAGTTGAATTAAAAGTATGGTTACAGCGTTAATTTTTTTATTATTTTAAATATATATTTTTATTATATGTTGCACACCGTCGCGTGTATAATTGTATGTATAATTTGTGAAAAATCAGGTCATTTTTTTGTGACTGTTTGTCGTTTCATGTTAACATGTTTCCTCGTAAAGTAGATAAAGAGTTGTTTTGGTCTTGTTTACAGCGTGTTTCTTTTGAATTAGAAACTTACAGATTCAATCCGCGGTCCCAGGCAAAACGGTTAATAAGTTTTTTTTATTTAATTCAAACTAGAAATATTCATTTCATGGTTTCGAGATTAAATTAAGCTGTCGGTTTTGAACGTAGCCACTGATGCTGAACATTCAATATCACCAATCGCTGGACGAAATGTCGAATAGCTCCCAAGTCACAGGTAGCGAGGTGAGAAATATCGGATGCAAAAATTTGTAAAAAACGACAAATAATGATTTATCACTAAAGTGAATATACGCCATACGTCCTGAACAGGTAATAAATATCGCTATAATTATGTAATATTGGAAAAAAACAACGTGACTTCGAATAACAGAAATGATGTCGCCCCATAGCAATTTTGCGGTAAAAAGGTAATTGTTGCGGTATTACTCCCTCGTGAGCTTTCACAGCAAAATGCCTCCAATTTTGTTAATAACTTTCAACCACTATACCCTCGTTTAGCAATTGAATTCGCATTTAAAATTAATGTCCTATATACTTTATGTTCCTAATGTAGTATTAACGAGATGCAATAAAATTTTACCCAAAAGTACATATAGTATATTCTTCAGTAAGAGTTTATAAAAAAACAAATATTAATAGCACAAGTAAAACTTAATGACGATAAAACATATTAACTACGTTAGGTTTCGGATTCGCTCCTTAAAATTTCACGGGGTTTCTTTCAACAAATGTAGGTACTTTTCTACAGCGTTTTTGTTCGCGCCATTCGTAAATACGCGTTGCAAAAATCTTCATATGAGTTTCGATATTTGGCGCGATAGAGTGCACGTACGAATTGAAATTAATTGAATGTATTTTGAGAATCACTTTGCGATTCGTTCTTCCTTTAGAGACTCGTCATGGATCAGGTCACTATAGAGAACCTTTGGTTCCTGGCAGCAGAGATTCCTTGGTCTATCTTCCGAACCTAAGTCTAATTTTTATTCTGTAAGGTGTATTGTTTGCTGTCGCTGTGTCGTCGGTCTGTGCGTCACGCTAGCTGAGCGGTCGAAACGAACCGACGAGAGGGTGGATGCAGAGGGCAATGCGCTTCCCGCTCCGACACCCGCTTAAAGCGGTCCCACGCGTAGGACGAGCCGCGTACTGCGATACGATTCGACACCGGTCGAACATTTGATAGAACCTGCAAGTGTTAATATCGGACGTCCCATACTATCACTCCCGCTCGTACTTCCGTACTAGAATTGAGTAAAATATGGTTCACGTAGAATGGGTATGTTCCCTAAGTAAGAAGGAAATGTGCCCAGACGGCGAGGCGCGACGAGTCAATTACCGCTCATACAGTAAAGTTTGCTTCCCGTACCATTGATCGAGGTCTAGATCCATATCGGTATCGGAAAATGTATTTCGAAATCTCGGTGTATAGAGAAGTTACTCCACACGAGTCGTATGAATATATGTAACTGAATATTATATTATATAACAAAGGGATTCGTAATTTCTTTCTCGACTCGTTTTTTATCCCTTCTCTAGAATTAGTAACTAGCTTTTGGCGAACGAACCGGAGGTGGGATTTGTACAAAAACTCTGCAGAAATAGAAATTACGTATCAAAATTTTCATGTACACTTTCATTTAGGCGCTGCTTCAGCGTCCAAATGAAATGTGCCTGTCTGGCCGTCGGTCGCTGTCGGTCTGTTCCGAATCAATTGGACCGATCAAGCCGAAAAGTTTGAACACTTATTATTTTACACGGCCAAAAGACGGACGTGTAACGAAAGTAAACGACATTTTAATATGGGGGTCACTTATGAAAAGCAAATTAAAAAAAAACACAAAGAAAGCTTTGAAGACTGCAGGTAGTGTGTGGCATATAAAATGAAATGGCTTGTTGTGAGGGTCTCAAATATTATGTATATATATTACTTCCCGCTAGGAAAATTGAAACGCTATACCAAAACATTTGGAAGTTCCTGTTTTGAGTCCGATTTTCGAAGATTGATTCTTAATCGGCTCTTCAGCTCTTGACGTTTTAAGGTCTTAGCAATTTTGTTTATATTCTAAGCATTTTCCAAATCATATCTGTATATGTATGTGTGTAAGTAAAACCTGTCGTAACTTTTTAACGGATTGTCTTATTGGAACATGGTTTACGGCATCATCATCATTATCAAAAGGAGCCAATCGAACTTATATTTTCTGAAAATTTGAACCGATCCCGCTAGGTAATGGTTGAGAAAAGTTAAGAATAAAATTTTCAGATTTTTTTTTGGTAATTCTCTGTTTATAAAACTGCTACATCAAATGTCGCAGAGGATCAAAATCAAAAACGCGTTTGAAAGATATTGTAATTAAAAAATTTTGAAAAATACAGTTCTTAAATAAATCAAGAATTTTTGATATTAAAAGGTATGAAAATTCCAATTGAGCTCGGAGAGCTCTAAAAAGTACTTAAAACTGTATTTATTTAAAAAAATGTGTATTCTTGAACGCGTTGAGCTCGAAAGGAGCAACAAGTTTTAGGAATGGTCTGCAGGCTCAAATGTCTTTCGAACGTTTGTTTCGAAAAAGTCAAAAATATCGATAAACACAGTAGCGGGAAGTTTTAGGAATGCCCTGCAGGGTTTTTCACATTTTCTTTTGCGATTGTCGAATTATTATTACAAGTTAATTGTTTATATCTGCTATCGTTATCTTCGTTTTCTATAAAAGTTGTTTGAAGTTATTTGCTATTGTCTTATAGCATTCTCAATATATTGCACATGTCGCAAGACGCGAAAAGCCGCAATTCGCAGCTGACAGATGGCGCGGTCCACGACCGTTATACAAGTTTGACATTAATGATGGAATCCTATGTAGCGTTAACAATACGCTACGAACTAGCAAGATATGGATGTACATACATCCTGCTTGTAAAGATAATACCTAGAAACTTTGAATTTTAGAGATAGTCGTCAAACGTTTTTCATTTTTTGTATTGTTTACCTTGCTTTGGCTAGCACACCGACATCAAAAATAACTAATTACTTCAATCAAGGTTTGGGAAAATAGTGATTATTTTTTTAAGTTGCTTAACTTAAGATTTTAGGGATTAAGTAATTAAACTTTACAATTTTTCTAACATCAGTCGTGGCTCAAGACAATTGTACGACCGTCAATTTTTTTTTACAGAGAAAGTGGAAAATCATTTTCGGAAAACCGATTCCTGATTGTGGCACTAGTAATCGTTCCAGGACTTTTTATTTTCGGCTGGAATGCAAACACCCTCGAATTCACAGTTTCGCTATGTTGCCGATTAGATCGATCGGATTCCCAGTTTTCGATATTTTTCCCCGCAACTCGTGAGAAAGTAGGAGAGTAAATAATACACGAGTAAATGGATGGCAATATAAGCTGCTTTACTTGGTATCTAAGAACCACTGAATCGACTATGATAAAAAACATGCGCAAATGTCAGTAAATATAACGAGTATAATTAATCTAATTCATATGTAATTTGAAAAATGACACAAAAACGTACTAATAAAACATATATATAGATCACAATCTTATAAATATAGTTTTCGATTTTCTGAACAATAGTATGTTTTACGTCACAAAGAAAATTATCTGACAATGAAGGAATATATGTGCTTTAATAGAAAACAATTTAAATGATCCAATTCAATTAAACTGTTTCCGATAAATTGGACATAAAAGCCAAAATCCATACTAATATTATAAATGCGATAGTGTCTTTGTCGGTCTGTCTGTTACGTTTTTACACCTCAGTCGCTATACTGTTTTTGATGAAATTTGGCACGGAGATAATTTGACATCAGGGTAACGGACAAGACTTCTTTTTGTTTATTTGTATGTGTATTCGTCTCGATGTTTTTTCATAGCTCAACAATAGTTAAATAGTTTTTAATTTTCTTTATTGCACCATTTCGTAATGTATTAATCTACATGATTAATAATAAGTGAGTCATTTGTAAAATAAAACGATCCATTAATTCAATTCCGCATAGCAATCTGGACGAATTTAAATGAAATTTAACACACAATATTTCGAGTATTGTACGCATGATTTTTTACACCTTCCGCAAATGCGTTTCTTTGCAACAATTTGCATGAAACCAGAATCTATATAAATAGATTCGCTATTGGAATCGTAAGCGATAGCGTCACTGGAAAAGAGGGATGTGATATCGAGACCCATAGAGAACAAGATTCGAAACTAACTGTGAAATTGAAACTCAATCGAAATGAAAAACGGATTGGTATCAATGGGAGCAAGATTATTAAATATAGAAAATGAAGTATTAATTATATGTACATGCGGGTGGAGCGGCGGCAAAAAGCTAGTCAAAGATTGAAAAAAATACATGTGCGTCGAATATAATCCTCTTTATTCGAAATCGGTTAAAAAATATAAAAGCAGTTTTTAGTTGCGTACACTTCATCGAATATTTGTAAACTATGGTTTTCTTGTAAAAAATGAAAACTAATTAATGTTAAAACTAGTTTTGAGCGGGTTCATCTTATCCAATAACTGAATATTATATTTTTCTAATTAGATAAATGAAGCAAATTAACATATAATATGATTATTTTCGCATATTAAATAAGTCCCTGTAAATGTTTAAAACTTACTCCTAAATAAAGTTAAGGTCATTTGTAAACTATATTTCTTGCTAAAAAGGACATGATAAAATTTCCAATTATTTTGAAGATAAATAAATATTCATCCAACTATTTTGATAGTTTATTTCTTTCTATAATGTCCTTATTTTTGGTTGTAATAGTATACAATTTAATTCGAAGAGTGCTATCCTTAAACTTCTTGCTAGTTATTTTTGAAGGAAAATTACCTTTGTACGAGTGGTAAATTCGTATTGCAGTGATGTATGTATTTCAAGGGTTATGTATAAACTTATAAAATAAAGATACTTTTCAATTTGTATAATCTTTGGTCGGGTCCCTCTCATCAAATAAAGGAAAATCAAGTTCTGTTAGAAAACTGGCCGGGTACATTTCAATCTGTTTGTATTATCATGAATAAAATGAAACCTAATTAATATAACTTTAATCTGAGAGTTGTATACAGTCTCCGTTGCTTTAGGTATAATGTTGCGACAAAGCAAAGGTGGTATGCAATTCGTACAAGAAACAGCGTAGTCTAAATAAAGTTAGCGTGTTTTACATTTATCGCTTACCTTTTTACTTCCTTTTACAATGCTAGGGTAGTAAACTCTAGGATTTCAGAAAACGCGGAGGAGGTGTGGGCGCGCGACATGTACCACACATTTGCGCGGAGTGGGATTTTATTGATTCAGTTCCGTAAAATTGAGATCTACACGTAGAAAGATCAATACTTCCATCATATATTAAAATAGAACCTTTCGCGGTGAATAGGAAATGTTATGTACTACTAACGTATCCTCTGCTTTCTGTGTAGAGCATCATTTTTTCCGTTGTTTTATGAATTTGGTCGGATGATTTTCTTCATTTTATAACAAAAAAACGCATGTACGTCGAGATAGGCTTTTATTTAGTGAGGAAAAAATATTAAGGGCCTCTTCCACCACCTCCGATTAAACTCATTTTTAACAAAAAGTCACATTTGAAATTAATTTTGCGTTCCATGTCTTCCTTTCAACGGGTTTTAGCCCGAACAACCGTTAAAAGGAGGGCGTGAAAGGCAAATTTTATTTTAAATAGGACTTTTTATGAAATGTCCCTTCAAAGGATTACTTAGTCTATAATGCATACGTATAGGATGCATTCCGAAAATTGAACTCGTGCAAACTCATAATTTTATTTATGAAATAATTCTACATGTATATTTGACTATAATCTATGTAGTAAAACCGCTGTTGTATGAAGAATATTACGAGTCTAAAACTCGCCAGTATAAACTGTATGGTAGTATGTTCACACCGTATGGCTCCCGGGTATGCAGAGAATTATTCGTTGTGAGTATAAAGTCAATCATAATCATATTCAATAGTATTATGCATGATATTATTCTGTAAATCCTGTAAAAAGAAATGGTGGATGAGGCTTTAAAACTATCAAGTGTTTTGTCAGAGACGAATTTTTTTTTTAATCACTATAAATTTAATACGGCTATTTGTATTGAGTTTATTTACGAGCAGTCGCGACTACTCAAAGTGACTGCACTCACAATTCAAAGTGACTTTTTACGAATCACATGATCGGAAATTTATAAATAAAAAAAAGGAGAATTTTTAATTGAACGAAGCAACAGTGCCTGTTGCATTTTTTAAACAACTACAAAAAAGGAGAAGGTTCTATGTTCGTCTGTATGTATTTTTTTGTGCATGTACAGTGCTAACTTCGTCAATCGTAGACTGATTCGGAAAATTATTTACTAAATCAGGATCTGGTGATGGGATTTCAGAGTAATCGAGGTATATATACCCTCTAATATTATAAACATCTATAGTTTTTTAGCTTCTTTTTTATTTTATTTTTTTAATTTTCATGTTTTTGCAGCTGGGGGTCATCATTTCATACACCTGAACCGATGATGGTTCAGGATGGTACCTGAGCCACGACACTTCATAGCGGTTAGGAGTTAGGGGATAATGTTGCGATTTATAGACAAAAACTACTCTTAATGGCTATTAGTAAAACCTAACATAGAATCAAAATTACTGACATTAGACAGACATGAACCAACTATAGAGGGAAATAACGAAGATTTTCTTTTAAGCTTGTGTATAATAACGAAGGTGCAACTGAACTTCCTCCGTTATTCTAAATGTCACAACATTAACCCTAATGGTATCACTGGCTGGTAATAATTGTAGTGCAGGATGTCATTAGTGGTGTATGTATTAGTTCAACAATATGACCGTACACGTCCAGGGCTATTGCGGCGACATCACGCGGCCGCTGGGACAAACGATCTGACATTTCGGATATTTTAATTAACCTCTATTATCGTTACGAACGCTTTTTAAACTGATTGTACATCATTTTGTACTCATTAATATTGTGTATTACGCTCCGTTGCGCGGCAGTGAGAAGGCCGTTAGCATGTGTATGGCGGCCATTGTGCGCTTTTGTTGTGCGCGGGCGCGTCAGATTGTTCGTTAGATGTGTCGCGCTTGCCAAAATGTGAGCGGAAAAATGAGCCAATTTGCGTGTAAGTAGAGCGCAACTTCGCGTATTAGTGTCAGCCGTGTGACAGGCAATTCTTTTATTGCATTAATTTTGAAGAACGTCCGCCATTATGCTTTGTTTGTTGTTTTATAAGGTAAAGGCGAACGTATGAATCAAAAATGTTATTGTATTTTAGAAAATGTCAAGTTTAATACATAAATAAAACTTAAATAAATTAGCTTTCCCAAAAAGATTGTATATTTTGTTAAGGTGCAATTCGGAAAGTTTCTACTTCTCGAGAAATAACTTTTTACGACAGATAAAAAATTTAAAAGATTGACACGTCTGTGATAAGGTAAATTTTTATTGATAAAAAAATTCTATAAAATGTTTTATAAAAAAAGAAAATCGTATTTGTTTTCTACCTTTTATTGAGTTGAATCTTGATCTTAAATTGAGTCATAGGTTTGCATTCACTACATCGATCGTAAAGAGAACACTTAATTGACTTTTTATTATTCGATACTCAAACAGTTTTCTGTTTGGATTTAAGTCATATTTGTGTGAGCAGGTGTTGCACACAACCTAGTCTCTATTTCTCTCGTCACATCATAAGCAAAAATAATTATGGCTGTTGTTTATCTATCACCTAAGGCAGGATTTGGCACTTTTTTGGTTGTGTAAGAAAAAAATCAAAATTGCTTGACCTCTTTTCCCCCATCAAATTTAAGGTAACATACAGTATCTACCAAAATCATAAAGAAACAGTGGAAATAATTTAAAACATGTTTGTTTGCGATAATAAATTTTTATATTTTGCTAAAAATCTTTTCAAATAGATTTTTTGTAATATTTTGATTAGTCCAGGGGCCCAACATCTACTCCACAAGTGGATCAGCCACCGGAACATCTCTACCATGCGTCGGTTCCGGTGCCTCATTAATGATAATATGATCGCCGCGTCGTATACGTGCACCCATTCAACAATATCGACATTAGTCTTGATATGGCATGGCACATAATTTCTTGATATACGCTAGTAGTGGATATACGCTTAAAGCTCTTATTTCCCTTATAAAATTTTAGAATAAAAGCTATGAAGTTTCTTATGAAATTTCCCAGCCTCTTCAGTGCGAAGTATTTGAACCGTATTGAGTAAATTGTTCCAGGCGGCGCGGGAGTGTTGCCATGGCTACCACACAGCTTTACCGCGCCGTGAAGAACGCGCACTTTTTGAAACTATATATTCTTAACTTAGCCCATTTTTATAATACTACTTAAGAACCATGAAGACTCCCCCTACTTCCATCTACACTCAAAAAAAAATTTTGTTGCTCCTATCAAAATTGTGATTCCCGCGATCAAGCATCTTGATTCCATACGAGCCTAACAAGACGTTAGTAACTTCAAATAAGATGATCATTATTCAATGTACTAGTAACTGTATTGCTGTTACTATTATTCATTAACTTAAGCAATTAAGACATTATTCAATATTACTATGAAAAATAGCTATACCTAACATTTCATGTTAATAAATTTAACTAATAACTAATCAACGTTAATATGAAAAATTACTATAGTAACTAAGGTATTTCAATAGATTCAATTGAGACCATGATCAATATCAACATAGAAATGACTATAGTAACCGATTTACTTTAATGAATTCAACTAAGACCATAATCAATATTAACGTGAAAATTATTAGTATAACTAATTCATCTTAATAAATCCAAACTGATACTATGATCAATAAAACACGGAAATGACTATAGTAACTAATTCATCTTAATAAATTCAACTAAGACCATGATCATTATTAACATGAAAATAATTTTAATAACTAATTCTCCTTAATACATTTAACTAAGACCATAGTCAATACAAATATGTAAATGACTATAGTGATTGATTCACCCAAGTTACTTCTTTGGCGGATTGCAAAGTAAAATGTTATTCGTTAGTAATCTGTAGACTTAACAGATTGTCAATATATTCGCGGGTTGCACCAAGAGTAAAACGTAATTTGAATTCGTAAAAGTAATCCATAAGATTTGCAAAACTGTCCATACTTTATCTATCAAATCTTACAGATTACGTTTTCGAATTGTTTTACTTTTGCAACCCGCCGATTATCTGTCAAATCTTACAGATTACATTTACGAAATACATTTTACTTTTAATGCAACCCACCGTTAGTCTCATTGAAGGTTCATGTTCATAAATTGTAATCAATTCTGTGAGTGCCATTGAGTTCGCATTTGAAGGGTTGTTTAAAGTTCACTATTAAGCACCTGTAACATGTACAGTTGATATATATAATTAAGTAAGTACCTTCAGTGCTAACTCAAAACCAGTCTCGAAGTTCAATACAATTTATTGATATGGACCTAAGATATCTTAGTTTGAAAATTAGTGGCATTGCGATGCATTACCCCACCCACAACCTAGACCTATTCAACCTTTACTAATCATGAGCCTGAACCGTTTGGTGGCAAAAAATGTTTATACTTTGTTCATTGGTATTTAACTAAAGGTAAATTGTTTTGATAAGTCTTTTTAACTAAAAACATATTTAAAAATAAAACATTATTTTTAGAAACTTTTTAATTACAAGTATTGCATCTTATATGCTTTTTCAAATATATTTAAAACTATTTATATTTACTTAAATATGTAAACCAAGTACATAATCATTATAACATTCTACATAATGCACTATCTATTTCTAATTCATAAATTCTTATTTCACCAATTTCATATTTTTTGGAAGTAATAAAGAAAAAACTTTAAAAGGAACGTTCTAGTATTTTACCAGAGGTGCAATCCTAGCATACAGAACAAGTTGCTATATGAACGTATGATATCATAAACAGTGAAAATTAAATTATAATTAGAAATAAATATAATAAATATGTAAAATAGATAGTCCATTATATATATTATCCTCTGTTTCAATAGCAGTTACATGGCCATGTGCTGTGCTATCTAGAACAGAAATAAATTTATGTTATTATAAGTAAATTCATGATCTGAAACTAACATTTTTAAATATAATTCAGAGAACAAAAGTTAATTTTCATGTTATGGGATTAAATATTAACTAAAGTTACTTATATTCAAATTATCACTGCTTATAAATAAAATATATTATATTCAAAAATCTAATTTCTCATCACTAACTTAACCTTAAAATTTAATTTCATTATTTTGTGTTAGTATATGCTAAATGTATATGTTACACATTTTAGATAAAATAAAACTAAAAATGAAATGTAAGAAATTATTTATTCTCCAATCAAATACTACAGCGCAATGTTACATATTTTTTACAATTAAGTATTGTAAATTACAATTAAGTAATTAAGTAGATTGTATTGTATAATTCTAAACCTTATTCCAGGCAAACAAAAGGTTTATCACTAGGAATCTAATAAATATAATTATTTTTTTACACTTACAATTGGCAAGTTTAATCAATTCGTGGAAAAATGGTTCCGTTGTTTTTTTCTTTTAACAGCTCGTGGAGCTTGATTTTCATTAATGGGAAATTAATGAACAAATTATCTTTGTAAATACCATGCACAGCATTAAAATCCATAAGCAGCTGAAAAGATAAGAATGCGTACTTATATTAAACAGAATAAACAAAAAATAGCCATTTATTAACATTTAAAACAACTCAGTATTAGGGTCATTAAAATTTGTGTTAAGAAGAACTCTTCCTTCTTCAACAAAAATTAATTTAAATGTTATGTGTAGTTTTTAAGAAATTAGATATTGATGAAACATGTTTTATTATGGGATAGATATATTTTGATATTTTTCAGAAATATATCACACTAACAACAATTTTTATAAAATTAACCTTCTTATGAAAATATCAAATATATACATATAATATCAATAAACAGAAAATTATTTTACGTCGTTGAGCATGTAAAATAGTTCGTCATATAGCTTTACATCAGCTGACGTATTATCAGATTAGAATCTTAACTCAGATATGTTCAGCGCTCCCAACAAGATACTTACTGTTGAATACTGGTATCAAATCTTCCAGTTCCCAGGTCTTGAGAAGTTCGTTAACTTCCTCCATTGTGAGTATGGTCCTTAAAGTTACGGCACACGTACCCTTATGTCTTCAACTCTCAACACCACAAGTGTCTCGCAATAATTTTTCACAAGTAATGCAACTAATGAAGCAAAATAATGATTAAAAAATTAAAAATCACCAGCCGAACAAAACGAACTAGTTAAAACTCGCGTGACACATTAAACAAAGCATTGGACATTGAATTTGATCGGTTGACTCCGCGCCCTGCCCCGCGACACCGTAACAGCGATGTGGAAGGGATGATCACTTGTTTCAAACGACAAATGGATTATTTCATTCAACTTATGTGAAAATCGTTTTAAACAATTAATGTCAGTAGAAATAACATTTAATTTATAGTTATTATAATAATGTTAAGTAATAAAAGTAATCATTTTTCTTTGTCGTTTTGAAAATTATTTGTACCTATTTAATTGACGTAATTAACAGGTCTTAGATAAATCAATATGCTAAATTTATTAATTTAACAATGAAAATCATCAACACTATTAATTTATTAAATTGTTTTAATTATTCGTCCTAAATTGATCCAACCTGTATATTTGTACAAATTTGCTAAATAAAATGATCTAATCATACAAGGAGGAAAATAATAATAGAAACAACGTATATTTTTTGTTGAAATTAATATGCATACCTACATTGTTGGTTCAATTACGAATGAATTTGTTGTCACAACTAATCAGCTTTCGTTGATATACATAATTTCATAGTTGTTTTATTTAATATAAGGTCAACTAAGAGAAAATCTCTCTTGTTTAACTTTCATTTTTTTGAGTGTAAGAAAAATTAAGGCATGATGAAACCCCCTCCATAATATTAAGGTCTTACGTAATTAATGAACAGCCCCTTATTCTAGCTATACTATATTTTGCACAGAGATGCGGGCCGCTGTTTACAAGAACTTCCGTCGATTAAAATATTTTTCTACCCTTGCATTAATGTGGCAAATTTATATGATACAATATGGTAATATGGCAAACTGGAAAACGAATCAAAATCATGATTGCTTTGGTATAGGTTCCTTACAAAAGATAGTTATGATAGACTCGTGGTACGTGCAGTGTCATGTCTATAAGGGCACGCGGGGCCCGGGCCCGAGACCCTAAAATTCCGTCGTCGTCGTTTATCTAGCACGTAGAATCACAATTTATTTTTGTTCGCGTTTTATTTGGCTTTCTAAAAGGCTCCCAAACAATGTGTACCCAAAGACCAAAACTTGGTGTTTATAAAGACCTGGGCTCTGTGTGTCCAAGGACTCCTGCATAAGCTAAGACGGCCATGGGTGCGTGTGGATGTTAAAGGCCTGTTGAATGACAGGGAAAAACGGAATACCTTCGTCATTCAATCAGAATCGTTTTGATTTAGGATCGGAGTTCTTCTGACAATCCCCAAGGGTCTGTTTTGCGTCCCTTTCTGTTTTTAGTACAGGTATATAAACGATTTACCATACTTGGTGGAAAAAAATAGTCGATTTAGTATTATTTGTTGAGGAGACTCCTCTTTTCATTAAAATAAACAGAAATTAAAAAGGAATTTGCGAAAATCAACTACGTACGTATCAGTCTTGAATGGATTCGACGTAAATAACTTATTTGTTATTGCAACAAAGACTATTTCTTAAATTTACTTTGGCCAGTTTCCATGAAGTTGATGTCAATTTAAGTATTAGAGATGTCATAAGAAACTTATCGTATGAAACTGTGTTCTTAGACATCACCGTAGATATTACTTTAAATAGTGTCTATATGTTATCAGAGTTGTTGGTAGACCACGAGATAGTTTTATTTTAGCTAATTTCATAGCATAATGTCGTATGATATTCTGCTCTGAGCGGAAATTGAAGTCTAACAATATTCGTTTAGCAAAAAAAAAAAATAATAATAATATACGAGATATTTCTCAACTGAAATCTATATATAGCGTAAAAGCCCAATTTAAAGAAATTAAATAATACTCTCGTTGTCTATTACCAATACGTTTATAAAAATAATATAATGTAATATATGTAGGCATAAATTTTACGCTTTCTGTATGAGGTGAACAATGGTCGTAATATAAAATCTATATATTAAACAATACTTAAATTTCGACTGTCTAGAAGAGGAAGTCATTCTTTTATGGGTGGCTGTGTAAATTTTATTATAAAATTCTTAAAGATATAACAAATATGTATAATAATGAGCAATTGAAAATATGCATTGAATCTCATTTGGTGAAAAAACAACTTAGGCATCAATGGTAATAAAAAATAGGTCTGGAGGAGATTCTTTTTGGTAATTCTTCTTTTATTTCTGATTCATTCGTGGTAAATTCGTTTAAATTTTCAATAAATGTACAGAACTGTATGTGGTCTAAAATCATGTTTGCTTATTTATTTTAACACAAAGTGTAGAAAAATTTATTCCACAACATTAACACTTCTACGTCGTGATGTATATTATCGTGAATGTCCTTCGATCAACATATTGGAGGACATTTTTTGAATGTAAACTGTTTTAAAAACGCGGGCTGAATAATCAAAATAACTGGCAAATACACATTGAATGTTATGCTTTAGTGAATTATATCCAGAAATATTCTCTCTGAAAATCTAAACGTTTCATTAGTGACACGTTTAGTTATTTGTTTCTTTTTATTAGTAAAGACTTTTATTTCAACACTTAAATGAACTCAATTTAAACTTGATGCTATGTAGGAACATTATTATTCTTTACACGATTATCATTTAAAATTACGGATCAAACACTGAAACTTCTTAAATGAATTCATCACTAATTTGTTTCCTATAGTTATGGAGGAATAGTGTCGATTCTCATAGAATGTAACGGGAAAGTAAAACGTGCCTTAAAAACAAGATTTCGACGGTGGATTGAAATTATTATCTATAGTATAATAAAAATGACGTAACATTTAAACAATTTCATGACAAAACCGAACGTCCACGTCCCGTTTTATCGCGTCGGGTCCATCGATAATAAATGATCAATTCGAAACGACAATACGGAACGCGTTTTAAATCGTATATTTTATTGATCGCCCACCGAACAGATCTATTAGAGGGAAAGTGTCACGTCATGAAGCGGGCGGGCGAGCGCAGCGGACGGCGCGCCAATAATAAAAAGTTTATGATTAGTGAAACGGGCGGCGGGCGATTCATTACCGGCCATTATGCGTCGTGTTTATCGGCTCATAGCCGACGAGCCAATAAAATAACGAACGGCCGAGATAACGCGGACAGTCCCCTAATCTCCGGAACAAGGGACACTAATTCGATTGTGGTTTCGGGCCGGGCCTCCTTCGGGTTTACGACACGGGCCCGGGGCGTCGGAAAAAACTACAAATCGTTATTTTCGTGGGTCATTCATTAGTTCGGTCGCCGGACGACGTGCGCCGGCCCGTTTTCGGTCAATTAGTTAAACGGAAATCGGGGGACGTGCGACGGCGGCGCTCGCACACGGCGCGCGGCGCCCGCCCGGCGGCGCGAGCGCAGCCGAGTGGGGACAAATAGCTTTTTCGGAAAAAGTAACTATACTTTACGAAGAGTAGCCCAGAATTCGAATCCTGGCTAACTTTTCGTGCCTCGGCGAATTTATATTGTCGCCGTATTTCACAATTAGAGCCAATTTTTTATACTTTAATAATATAATAATTTTATATTTGATTTCGTTCGCATCACTGTTTAATATGTAATTTCATATCCGTTCTCGGTATTGGAATTTTCTTAAGCTTTTCGGTCACTTCATTGACTTATACTGCAACAACTGTTTTCTATTCTGTAATAGACGGAAAGGAGATTATCTCTTTTCTGCGATCATTATAGTCTTGTTAAAATTCTATGTGACTGTCTTGATACTAATGGCTGCCTTGGTCGCGGCCCGATCTTTCAGAAACATGTCGTATTTCCTAGAAAGTGCGCTATATCCTAAACTTCATCGCGGTCGCAGGCGCAGCACAGAGTAGTTCAACTGGTACACACACTACGAATCTGCTGTAACCAACGACCAATTATTATTTATAGCCTCCAACTTGCACTGATCTAGTGTGAAATGCTCAAAATCTTAGCCACAAAATCTAAAATTAAACCAGTGCGACAGGTGGTGTGACATATACCTACCTGGCGCAGTAACATCGAATACTCTACTACTCTAGGAATATTATGAGGCTTTTCAATTCTTCGTTCGGTCCTCTAGCTAGACCCAATTTAGGATTGTGAAAGGTCAATGCAATCAAAAGCCCATTAAATTGCGATAATCTACACGTATATATAAAGCTGAAGGGCTTGTCTGTGATTTCATAGTGTTATTTATACGTATCGAGTAATCAAACGAGCCTTTTAAAACTTTCGGTCCGTCTGTCTGCTCGTTGGAGGTAATCTTCGGAATGGTTGGACCAATGTCGATGGGAGCATCACTTGAATGCAGAGGAACATATTGGGTTACCCTTAATATAGTTTTTAGACATATGAAAATATAAGATTTGTATATTTTTAAATATAAGGTAGGTGAATTTGATGCACTGTTTTTTTTTTGTGGTTAGAAGTCGAGAAATACCTTTGAGATACCACAACAAAACATTAAGTGACAAATACAAATATTCATTTTTAATGCTTTGCACTGTAGTTCAGTAATTTTTAGTACTTGACATTAGCGAGACGCTGTGATACTTATACCATTGAATAATAATTATAAGCTTGAAGTTTTACAATCCAAGTTATATATGGTATGCAATAAAACGATCGATAGAGCAGAGCGCCGAGCGTAAGCTTTTAGCTGTTGCTGTTACCATCTCGTTTGTATTTTCCATCATTTGTATGAAAATTTGTGCAGAGCCGCCTAGTGATCGTTTTTAGCAACATATATATATATATATACAGCTGAACAAAGACGTATACAACTATACAAAGACGTAGATGGGATAGCAATAGTAAAAAAAAACTCGTTCTCGCGATAGTATTCGAACAGCTTCATCAGTAATTTGGCAAAACGCAACCCGCGCTGCCCACGTCCGGCGCGTCCTCCACATGACTAGGACATTACGTCACAGGAAATTTATAAATAAGCAAGGAGGTGTCGCTCTCTCGATAAATCGTTCAATAAAATCGATAACCGCAAGCGATTATTCAGATTGAAACGAGGGAATCGGAGATGTTTACGGCCCGTTATAAATGTTGTCCGGTTCATAAAAGCGGCCTCGGGTTTAGTCAGTTTTGTCGCGTTTCCGTCATTCTTGTAACCCTTATTAGAAAACAAATCGAATTCTTATCTACATATATATTTCAATAAAAAAATTTATGGCATTTTCAAGAATGTGCATTTATTTTAAAAATACTATTTTAAGTGAGTAATTCTTGTATATATATAAAAATGTATATATTAGTATCTCGGAAACAGTTTTAAACTTTTGCTTTTCAAGTTTATCTGTTACATATACTTAGATGTTTCTGGAAAAAAGATAATCAAAAAATATTTTTCTAAACTTTGTTTCATAGTACAATCTCGTAGAATTTGGAGGTAAAATTACATTGTCTCTAAGGCATTGGGTATAGTGTCGATGTACCAGCGGACTTAACAACAGATGATACTGCGTGTTATCATAAACTTGAGAGCAGATATGAAATAAATTTTGCGTATAGTATATGTGTATTACGCATCTAAATATCTATTTTTGGTAATCAACATAAGCAACTTTTCCCATGGGAAGTTACCCAATTCCTACGACAAACTCGAGAACACCTATCACAGTTCGATTGCTCATGTTTATAGGTGCAATACTGATTTTAACAGTTTCGGAACACACAAGTTTTAAAATGTCGTATAATGATACAAGGTGTTAAGAGATGTGATTTTTTTACTTTCTAATCTTGCGATAACCTTTTAAACGTTCCAATGTTGAATCGAAGTTGGATTCGCTTGTACAACACTGTCATTATTTTAATATTTTTATTAACTTTTAATCGCTCTCAATAAAAGCTTTTTTAATTGGTTAATGATGGTTTATATTTTAATTAGGATTATAAAAAATGATATAATTTTCTAAGAGATTAGACCTAGATAATGATTTTTAGTTTAATCATCGGGTCACGGTTTTGAACACGTAAAAAGATTTCAATTCGATACTACATCTATAGTTAAAAATAATTCCTTGACGAGGAGTTGGCCGTGTTAAGTTAATAAATCATGAATAAACCGATGTTTTATTATCGAAGTTCAACACATGCACTAAGTTTTAAGTAGATGCTTGAAAGTTTTCTTGGGAAGGTGTTGCGTCGGCTCACGATTGTTTTTTGATAAAATTGAACGCATGTATAAAGTTTCAAGTGGATATTGAACTATTGAAAAGTCTATGATATCGAAAAGCTTCAAAAAGCACGATTAATATTCTGTTTAAGTATCGTATATTACATCATAATAGTACATTAACTATTAAAAAGTTCATTAGGCAAGAAACGGCCTAGTTGTAGCGTCAGAGCACGATTAGTGTTATGTATAAGTTTAGGGTTGATATTATATTAACTATTGATAAATTAATTAGGAAAGAAATGGTATTAGCTGTAGCGTGAGGTCGCGATTAATGTCATGTTTGCTGAACTGAAAACTGAACGCCCTCACAAATTCCCAAGTCGATGATATAAATCCGTGAATAGTTCTCTAGTCGAGAGACAATCAGCCAGTCAGTATCACCTGAAGGTCTGTGCACTAATGTGTCACCGTTAGATCTATGTATGAAAAATTTGTGTACAACAAGGTATCGCCAAGTGCGTCCAAATATACCTGCAAAGTTTCGCGGCAATGTAAGACGCGCAGACCAACCAAAATAAAAGCCCGTAAAAAGGTCTGTATGCACGAATTGAGTTATTAATTAAACTTTTCAGTATCCATCGCTTGTTTATATACGAATCCGCTACTATAATCAGCATTCAAATGAGCACGGTATACAGAAAAAAAAAAATTAGCAATATTCCGACATGCGGTAAGAGTATTTTCTTATCGCAGTGCCCATTAAAAAAAAAACGTTCGCGACAGCTCGTCCCGTTCGGCGTTCGCGGGCCGTCGACGAGCGTTACGGTCGTACGGAATTCGGTTTTAACACTCCCGAGGGGCGTATAGTTAAAAGCTGTGTAATAGCGTTATCTCGGGGCCGGCACTAAATTGGGATGTCCCGTCCTCTATCTGTTCGCGTCGTGTTCGCCGTGAATTGTTAGGCTTTAGCCGGTTTATATTTACTTAGCGCGCGACAACCCTAATCTCACGGAAATCGATGTGCGTCATTGGAGCCACTTAAATCATTCTATATAATTTTTTTTTAATCCTACCTTATTTATTTATGTATTAAAATGATATTATTAAACTAGGTAATTTAAGTATTAGCCGAGATCAGTTCGTTCTCACATATTCAAGATTGATGCTGTATTTTATAACTTACAATATTTTAGAATTTTTTTTGGCTTTCGTATTGCTCTCGTTTCGGAGACTAGCGCGGTGAGAGAATAACGCGGCGGGTATCGGGCGTTTGCTTGATTTTCATCGGTCTCTTGGTAGAAATAAGATATCTGATGGAAGGACAATGCGTCGATAGAGGAAGGAGCCGATGATGGAGGAGCGAGTGGGTGATACGGAGGATAATGAGGAGGTGAAGAGAGAGTGCGCCACCTAAATTCTGACTCGTTGAACGAAATGCAACAACGGTAACTGTTGTTCACGTCCATATCCTGTGAGAATGTAGTACCTTGTCTGGCGAATCGGCCAGTTTTTGTGCTGCACTAACCACGTTGACCACATCTTGGCTCTATTCGCGTAGACCGTGGGTTTCAGTTTTAGTATAAGCATAAGTTTTGGAAAGCACTGTTCCAAAACTTATGCTTATACTTATTTAGGTGAATTTCGACAGATGTCTTCATCATTAGGCTTTGAGACAGCCGACCGTTGCTTCATCAAAATTCACATCTTATTACAATTAAATAAAGAATTGATCCTCAATATCAATCGCTGATGTAAATTCTTCAATCAAAATGTCTTTTTTGTTTTGATAATAATTCCACTATAAATGAAAATTAGATAGATTTAAGAACTTTGAAAGAATATTGTTTGTATTTTAGAATTTCGTAACCAGTTCTTTCGGTATGTAACAAGAAACCCATGTTCAGTGCCAAGGCAGTTAGCTTCTTGTAGGTACTGCTTGAAGTTCAACATTCAAAATTGATAAAAGAAAAGAGCGAAAAAAAACTAAATATTATTTTATAATTTAGAAACAAAGATATACAACGTTAAAATTATACATCTTTTTTTTTAATTTATTAAGTAAAATGTGTGTGTATACATGTAAATTTTAATGATGCGAATAATCTAGATTTATGAGACATCTACTGACGTTGTACTAAATCAATGATGTATTCTAATAGTAATTGTTTCAAATCAAGAAAAATATAACACTTTATTTGTAGTAAACAAAATAGATGCCAACGGTGTATTCTTACGTATGTCTATTAAAATGGAGCTTTGTGTGTTAACGAAAGACGCGATTTAACTTTGCGCCATCTTTTTATTTACGTTTATCACCGTAAACCCGAAAATTGTCCAATAGAGTTTAGACAATTATCACGACAAATGATGGGGTGACGTCACGAGCGGGCTGACGTTTTGGAGGGACGTCGTCTTTCTCGTGCCCGAGACGGCGCCCCTCCCGCACCCCGACTCGGAGTCCTCCTGATCTGACTCCTCGGCGGTCTGGTGTCCCGAACCCCGAGGTGAAGGCCGATTCCCGAAATATATCAGCGCGCGCCCATTGATAAAGCGGAACAGGTATACGTACTCAGGCGGGCGCCAACATTCCGGGCCGCGGTTTTTATGCGCGGGGACTTTTTATATTAGCACTCGGCCGGCGGCGCTCCGGGGCCTGTCCCCTTTGTGTCGGGCGTGCGTGTTTGTTTTGGGTGTTAGCGCCCTCTAGGAAGTGCCCCGATAAACCTATTGCCCTCTTGTATTTTATTGTCCGTTTATTTAGCCGTTCGCTCTATATTTTACGTTCTATAAGCTATAAATATTTAAATTTAAATAGGCTATACGAAAATAAGGACAAAAGAAATGAGATCTTTGTTTTCCTTGTGACTTCATGACAAAATGATATAAAGGTTATCGCGACCTTTGAAGATACTAATGTTTACTCATAAAAAAATAACATTAATAGCGATGCGAACCAGGATAGTTCTCAATTTATCATACATGTAAAACGGAGAAAGTTATAAATTTCGCTGTAGCGATTTTATGGGCTTAAATATAAACATATTCACTACATTTTCATTACAAAAATATTTACAATATCAATGCGAATAAATATCGAACAAGAGCATAAAAAAAGCTTTCAAAATTAGTTTATGTTGTCTTAACACGCATTTTGCATGCAGACTATATTTGTCTATAATCTATTTTATTTCCAATGACGGATGAGTGTTTCGACCGGAAATTGCGTGTATCCACAATTTTCGCTAGACTCCTGCCACGTATCACCTGAATTTTGACAGTACCCGCGAGCCGCCGCCGCCAGCCGACCGGCGGGCCGATGGCGCGACTAAAAGCCGAATCAGCTTCAATTAGCGCAGAGTGCGAACTGTATCATTATTTTCGAACATAATGGCTAACGGCGACCCGGACAGCGGCGCTCTCGGGCCCTTGTGAATTTTAATAGTGCGGTCGGCCGGCCGCGCAATTTTGATTTATTTAGCTAACAGGGCCATTTCCGGCATTTAATGACAATTTAAAGTTCATTCATGGTTTTTTTACGGTCCGGGCTATCCCGCTGATGGGCTCTTTGATGTCGAGTTCGTGTAATAAAATTAAATTTCCAGCGCTGCAGACGCTCGCCGTCAATTATAATTATGTTAGTCTCTGTTTGCTTTTGCGCCTGCGTCGGTATGAAGTTTTTCCCTTAATCGATCGAAGTCGATCACGGTCTCAATGCCAGTTTTGATCTGTATATTAAGTCCGTTTGCTCTTCCATATATTAATTGTATGACAGCAATGAAAATGGCCTAATTACGAGACTTGGTGCAGCGGGTTTTCAATTGAACACCTAGCATTATCGAAATGAGTTCAGTCAATTGTTCACTTAGCTTGATCTGGCTCTTACGAGAATTTGAATCTGAACCTTTGCCAGTCACCATTTGTCGGTACGACGTGATGCATCGTCCGTTTGTTCTTCTGACCGCCTACCTACACCACAATGAGAACTTCATAAAATTCCATACACATGTAATTGTTTTATTTTCAAGCGATCCAGTCGGAATTCTTTCAATCTCATAGGTTATTGTATCATTTGTAGGATATAATTAACATCAACGGTCGAATGAAGCCTTTTTGTATCGATTATCGAGAGTTTAAGGATTAACCGGGATTTCATTTCGTAAAGAGAGTTCTGGTAACGCTCTTGGCCATTTTTCTTTATACAGTCCGTCTTGACCCTTGTCTTCGTTGGTTTTGGATTTTTTTTCCTTTGCTGTTCGATTTTCATTTTTGACTTTCAGTACATTGGTCAATATTACTTAAACAGACACATTGTTCTTGTTATTAAAAACTGAAATACAATTACAGTTCCGAAAAGTGCGATAAAATGGGAGATTAAAAAAACTCACTCAATCTATTTTTTTTTTATTTAAAAAAAAGCTCGACTACCACTCGTCCATGACGATGTGAAAGTTGCTATCTCTGAATTTGAAGAGTGCTTTTGCAAATAACCTACTTCTTCATAGATAGAAAACAAAATGTGTAAAATTACTAAGCTTGAGGGTAAAACATAACCTACCAATGGATTTGGTAATATTTTATTAGAAAATGAGGTAAAGCAGTTTATCGATGTTGTCGTATCCTTGGGAGTCACTTTAGATACTGCACGGGCTGCAATAGGGTTTTCTTGTCAGTAAGATGGCGGAAAGTCTAGGTTTGGAGCCTACGCAGTTAAAAAATAAGAAATTTTCCGGATATGCAAACCGCCAAATTGATGTATTTTGAATGTTTCAATAGTTTAGGCGATATAACATATAGCATTTTGCTTTGGGGACGTGTGCCGAGGGTATTCATAGAATTTTAGTGCTGCAAAAGTGGGTCGTTCTGGCGACTTTTAGACTAATGTGAAAATTTATATATATGTATGAAAAATTTTAGAAATGTTCATGAAAAATAGCGATCGATATAAGTTCAATGCTACAAAAAAAAAATAAAGTATGTTTAAATGTTAATGGAATATATAAAGTAAGGAATTTACTTACGAGAACTTAAAATCTTCGTTAAGCACGTACTTGGTCTAAAAGGATACTACATAATGTTCAAATATTTAGAGGACAAATATCCTGGACGTGACCAGCTCAACTTCTTACACGTTTATTTGTTTCCGTAATAGTTTTATATTTGAATGTAATTTTGTGTAATTGAATTTTCAAAGAGCTATCCTCAAGTTTAATCCACGTTTTTCCTGAGAGAAAATTGTCTTACGAATGAGAACAAAGCGATATTTTTTTTTAAATATTACGGTATGACCTATGAAATATAGATATTTGGAGATTAATAATAATATAATATATAATATCTTCGGAAGATACATCACCATCTATCTGGTGTCAAACTAAGCAATGAGGCTTGTACTATGGGTACCAGATAGTTGATATAATACATATATACTTATTTTTTTGTAAATGTGTACATATAATACATAGAAACACCTAGACTTAAGAATAACATTAATTTTTAATCAAATAAATAAATGTTTGTCTTGTGAGGGAATCGAACCCACGCCCCTAGCGCAGCGAGCGACGTCACACCACTCCGCCAATTAGGCAGTCAATTCTTCTTTAAGGCAAAATAACTGACGTCAGAAAATATTGAACTAGCATAAAAATTGTTATTATATTCGTATAATTCAACAATTCACTTAACCACTTTTATAGTTAAGATAGCTTTAATATATCTGGCCGAAATAAATTTACAATATCCGAAATCTAAAACCACATAAACGTCAAAGAAATCTCTATTTAAATCCGGTCAGTATTTGTCACGCACACAGAATTACAGAAAAATTATCCTATTCGGTACTCCGCAGGTAACATTAATCAAAATCATTATACAGTTCAATAGGAACCTTATTTTAGGTAAATCATTGGGAAAGTACATTATGTGGCGTGAACGGGCGCGTCGGTCGACCAAATCGCGCGACATCGGATTCCAGCAATGACCGATTCATACAAATTCAGATTAGAATTCGCTTGTATTACATACCGAAGAAAAACAGTTCGTAAAATGAAATTTCTAAACAAATTTATACTTCGTGAAGTTTGCATGTTGATGGCTGACATTAAAAGAGCGCTTGATAACAAAATATTGTACTCCATTGTCCATGTGCGATTAGTGTCACAGGGTACGACGTTACGTAAGATATTATTACATTGTATTGTTATTATGACTTCATTAAATTTTATAAAATGAATTTGACATCATTGCAGTATGAGAAGTTAAATAGATATAGTTTAGGTAACAAGTTGAAAATGGTGAAAAATAGAGATGCCGGTCCTAAAAATACTTGCGATAGCTCATTCAATCCGGAATAATATCTAGAAAAATGAGTCGAAAGTTTTTTACTACATAAAAAATTGCAAAATTTATAAATACTTAAATATGAAAAAAATGGTATTTCGTTTTTCGTCGATATCTCGTAAACTATTAATATACAAAAAAAAAGGTCAATTTTCGCGTTAAATAAAAATTATAAATAACGGAGGTAGAGTTCCGGAAGTTAAGGCTTTTTTTATAGAAAATTTCCTCCTCTTTAAGGGTCTTTTTTTTTCAAATTTCCTAAATGTTAATAATTCACGAGATATCGGTGGAAAACTAAATACCTTTTTTTTTCATCCTTAGTTATTTATAAATTATGCAATTTTTTTATGTGTTAATAAACGTTTTCGACACATTTTTCTAGACATTATTTCGGATCGAATGAGCCATCGCACGTATTTGTACGACCAGTATCTCTATTCTTCATCATTTTCAGCTTGTTACCTGGACTGATAACCCCAAATGGCGTTGATCGGTTTCATCATACAAATTAGTTAACTTTGGAGTAGAAATTTTATTCTGTGTAACACATTGTTATGCAAAAATTTTTTTCAATTATATTTCGAAACGCAAACAGATTTTAAATATTTTGAAGACAGATCTATAGGTACATACAATCACAACTTATTACGATGTATGCCTTTTTAGCACATGCGTACCTCGCCTCTCCAACCAGGACTTGCGCAGGAGTTTTATGCGGCATATCTGTAACACCATCGCACTGCAAACAGTCAGCTGAGGACGTTTCGTATTGTGTTTGTCGAGTAAATATTGTACAACTCGCTGTTTTTGGGGCTCCCGATAGATCGGCAGGTTTGTTCTGTTTGTATACCGGGTTTGGGAATTTGTTTCTAAATGTATGATATTTCTGTGGAATTCTTAACGTAAGCGGACATCCTTCAGAAAGGTTTAACGTTTAGCAAATATTGCATTTAAATAGGCGCCGATTCAAAGCATTTCGTTATAAACCAAAATATCTATGACTATATAAAGAAATTATTATGCCTTATGCACGTTATATTTTTGTACAAAAACCTAATAATTATATATAAGTGTGTATATATTTGTGTGTGCGTGGGTAGGTGGTTGCGTGCAGATATGCGTTCTACATGATATGAAAAATATGCTCTTTTGTTCATAACTAAGTTTTTGGGCGCTATTTGAAATCAGTAATTTTTTAAATTACTGCAAATTCGTGATAATAATGGTATAGTTATTAATTGGACGTAATATTAACTTTTTTTTATATATTTGCGAGTTATTTTATGTTTAATTTATGATTTTGAACAATCTATGAAAATATACAGCTGGCTTAGGATAATCATAACGCTGAAGAGTGATTGCGATTAATGCACAATTAACGCATTTTCTAATAGCTATACAGTTATCTATGAGATAGCAAGAATTCTTGCTCCATGAAAGATTCCCTCAAGAAAATAGGGTTGTTCTTATATATTGCAGAAACTACACGAACAATGAGATTGGATGGCCCAATTCATGTCCTACAAACTGTACGAATAAAAGTTATCGTGGTTTAATCCAAGTTTTAAAGACACACAGTGATTCATAAGTTCTATAAATGAGATGGTTCAATTTGAGCTCTTAAAAAGCAGTTTCAAAATGAAGAAGCGGATATCATTCTATTCTTAAATCAGGATCCAGAAAAACAAAGATAAAGCGGTCTAATTATAAGCCTGGAAATAACTCGATACTAGCAAAATAATTCCGATAAATAAATAATGATTACAATTTATTTAATTATAATATTAATAAATGTGATCGATCGAAGTGCAAAAGAAAAGTGATAATAATAAATTCTTTTTGAATTCTCAATACGGAATAGACGTGACCCGAACCTCGAGATAAAATCGACTCGTCGATCATCTATTAATTTCACAAATCGTCATGTAACTTACACGAAAGCTTTCCCAGAACACGAACCGGAATTTGATTTGTAACTTTTCTATTTTATTGACTATGCGCTTAAAACAAATTAATTGCTACAGAATAAAAAGAAAAAAATATATAAAAAAAAAGAAATGGTACCAAAACCAAAACCGGCGCCGTGTCAGCGTAATTACCATACTTTTATTGATGCGTAGGTATGGTTGCTATAAAAGCATCGTTGTGTTTCCATTGTCGCATAAGGCAGGTGTCGTGTCGCGCCGGAGTTTATCTCGACCGGTCCCCGAAAGCGCGCCGTTACCGCTCCGGCGCCTTGTCCGCACTGCGGCGCCCGACGTGCGCGCGCCACGACTAAGAGATCGAACTTGTACATCAAAAGTATGGATTCGAATCAGGCTCCTCGTTAGCGTTGGGATGTGATCCCTCGCTGCTAGTGTATTGACGACAGACAGACCTAGTCTATGGGTAAGGGCGTTCTCTAGTTCCGGCCTGGTAGGATGCTCCGATGTGGGTCAGTCTTCTCGACTGACTGGTCGCGCGCCTCTCGGTCTTCGTCCAGGATTGTACGTCATGTAGGTGCATTTACGGAGGACATTTGTTCCCAGTGACAGACGTCCAGTGTGCAAAATGATATATATATGTACTGAAAATTATAATTGTGTACAAGAAAAGATTTCGGGTAACTAATATTTCTTGTCTAACTATATAATCAAAAATTCAAAATTTTTTAAATGTCGTGATTATATTCCACAAGTAGATATATGTAATCTATAAAAGAGTCACAAAATATAAATATATTTCATATTTTATCAACTAATAAAATTTATAATGGGTAATATGAAATTTCTTCGAAATTAATCCGTATTTGTATTTGTACAAGATATAAAATGTGTCACTCATTCTCAACAAGTACCTCTTTTATTTAGTTATTTATTTACGTACCTTATTCCCTATCAGACCTCCAAGAACTTGCGATAATTATTAAACTGTATTTTTAAATAATATTAAATAGTATTTAGAAAACTTGCAACAAAAGTAACTATCCTCAAATCCTGCGTTGTGTTGCTTAGTCATTTAGGCTACTTCTTACTAGGTTATGATTGCCACTGTATAAATAAATATTTTATGAATAACTATATAAATATTCTTCTTTTTTTTACAATCAGACATTTCAAGTTATTTTTTTTTAAAGAATTTTGTAATCATCAAATAGGTGTTATTTTTTATCGAGATTAATAAGCAATGATAGTTTTTGGTAGAAGCTTAAGATTAATTATTTTTATATTGTGTTCTTAATGTACAATTATGCAATTCACTGTATAAAAAAGAAAATCCTGTATTACTGGCTACATTGAAATAGGTGTATATGTGCATTTTTATGTGTATGACCATTTATTTACAGGGGGCTCGATAGGAATTCCATTATAAAAATTGCTGTTATCAGATCAGCACAAAAACTTTCTCTATAATATTTTATCATTAATACAAAAATGAATTACAGCTACATTTTTCCATTTTCCCGATCAAATAGCAACTGTCGTAACGTTGATATTAACTCAAAGAAGTCTCCCAGTTTGAACACGGTATTTTTTCACGATCCGACAGAGATTTGATTAATTTGTCTTATAAGCTTTAAGATATTTAATTAGTCTATTAGCATTGCTATCGGTTATCGACGCCCGCGCTATCAAACTGGAATGTTTTTTACGCGGCTGTTTGTTCTCGTACGACCGTGTTATGAAGCATATTTTGAAATACTACAGTTAGATTAATGTATTGTATATATATATATATATATATGTTTTTAGTCGTATCTTGCATGTATTTGCTTATTAATATACTGTAGATCGACACGTATTGGATATTGTGAAAAGTCCAATCTATTAATATCACGAGTCCCTTTAGCGCTGTCATTTATTCCGTGTAATTTTTGAAATAAAATTTGATTTGTTTCAAAACCTTATGATCCCTTTTGAAGCCTATGTGCCTATATTAAACGGAATCTGAATCCACTTATCGTTTGCTTTCAGAATTCGCTATCATAAAGCAGCACATATCTACAATATAAACAAGTACGAAAGCTTTAAAAGTCTCATTTACTGTTAAGTAATTTTAATAATCCTTGTTCGGTGTATAATTTTGCTGATAAATAAAATTATCCATTCTTCTTTGTCTGTGGCTCAAACTCCATAAAACTATGAATGAGCATCTAATATTCTGAAACTCGTAATTTTCTACCAAGATATATTGTGATTCTCATAAACTTTCTCGGGTTATTTTTATAAAAGCGCGGTGATGTTTTGGTGATGTTATGACTATAAATTGTATATACATATATATATATATATATATATATATATATATATATATATATATATATATATATATATAAGTATCTATGAATACAGTATTGTCACAATATTATACTACCGTATAATAGTATGATACAATATTGAGAATATTATAATATTCTGAATATGAGATCGTGCTATTATGTTTGCGAGGATACAACAAGCACTATAGAATTTGAAACTACCTTATCTTGAAAATATGAAATGAGCTCAAGAAAATAATGACATAAGCGTATATAAGAAGCGCAAACGCACCCGCGGCGACGACCGACGACGCGTGACAAGATTGAAAGAGAAAGAATGAAACGGGAAGAATAAAAGCGAACGAAATAGTAAAAAAGCGATCATCTCATTTTTTTTTGTAAAGAAAAACACAGATTGTGAAGTGAAGTCGTACAAATATAAAACTCTAATTGATCATATAAAAAAGCCTGACATACACTATTCCTTTGAAAATAAAAAAAACACGTGTGGCATTCGGGGACTGCCGCGGTAAAGCTATTGCATAGTATTTTTTATCAGGTTATGCAATTATAATTATCTATTTATTTTATTTATGCAGTAATGAGTCACCAGATTGCGGGGCGAAGAGGGGGTTTCGCATGAGCAGTAACGCCGATACAACCAATGCTACCTAAAGGCGAGTTGCTGAACTAAAGAGACAAGCGTGATATTTCAAAAAAGTCATTAAAAGTTCTGCTATTCATCCATAGATGGCAAAAGTAAAAAGTATCACCGCTGTGCCGGTCGAAGTGAGGGGTGTTAGGTTATTTTCTTTACGGAATTTCTGGATTCGGTCTCCACGCTTAAGCCCCGCGATAGAAGCTATGCAATAGCTTAAAAATATATATACGTACTTGTATTTTAGGTTCAATATAAGTAGTAGGTAATATTTTGATCCGAGCGTCATAGTCTCGGGGAACCGCTAAGTCTTAACGCAGTCTCAACGATAGGGATGCCAATAAGTAGCTTTCTTGTCGTATTTAAAATTTACTTCCCTTTTAGTTCACTAACTTGTTTTGTTACTTAATTTATCAACATATTGGCCCCCGACGACGATGCTTGGATTAAAATGTCACCTATCACTTACATTAAACTTAAAGGTCAATACGTTCTAATTTTTTTTTTCACTTTTTAGAGGTATGTCTGTGTGTATGGAAATCGGTATGATGTGTGAGCGAAATAGTGTGTGCATGTGTGTGTGAGTACGTAAATCTCTCGTAACTTGTAAACGGATTAACAGATCGAAACACAGCTGGCGACATTCGAAAGGGGTCTACTCAACTTAGACTTTCTAGAACGTCATATCCATTCATCAACTGGAAAAGAGTAAATAATATTCAAACAGCTGGACAGATTTTTCTTGATTCATAGCTCAAAATACCCGATTAAGTTACCTTTCAGACAAAAAATACTAAATCTAAATCGATTCAGCCGTTTGTGAGCTACGATGCAACAGACAGACACACGGATACACCCGTTAAATTTATAACACCTAAATTTGCGTCTGTAGTTAATAAATAAATAATAATTAATATCAAAAACAGTTTGAATATTAGACAGATTTATATTTAAAACAACTTTGATGTTCGTGACATCGTGTCATATCCTATTCACATAAAATTAGTATACGGAAATTGACGAGTGTTAATAACCTAAATAGTTCCCAGCTGCGTAAACTTTTGGGATTGTAGGCGTGTTTTTGTGAGAATATGTGACTACATTTGTTAACTTTTGACGTTTTACTACCACAAACCTAATAATTATGATTTATATGCATCCTCATATTATAAAAATGGATCTTTACTTTTAGGGTTCCGAGCCAAAATGGCGAAAACGGAATCGTTATAGTTTTGTCATGCCTGTCCGTATGTTACAGGCATTTTATTAAAAAACCGCTAGATTTATATTGATGAGATTAGGAGTATAGGTGTTTTCTATAACCCGCTACTTAGTTTCGTATCTACTTAAATAACAAAAATAAATATTTCTAGAGGGACATTATACATGTAACAAAAGTTGAAAAAATTTTTTTCAGCAAACATCAATGTATAGCACAGATATCGACAGTTCTTTTTAAAACATTTTAAGGTTTCTAAGTAATTTTTTGAATAATTGAATATTTTTTTAAATAATCGCTTTGAAATTAGCATAAATTGTGTGTCCCTTTCTTTATTTTCTAAACCGTATGTACAAAATAATATAAAAAAAAACGAAGGTAACGTTTAATAAATGCTTTCAAAGAAAACTATTTTGAACATGATCGAATACACTGTTTTTGAGTTGTTGCCGAAAAACTGCGTTTCTCAACAAAATGACATAAGTGCTATGAACATATGCTCTTTTATTGGTGCACCTTAGTTTACACTATTTATGCAATGTAAACGAACATTCCTATTTGTTGACATACCTGACATACCTGTTTGTTTCTCTAATTATAGGCAACTAAAGTGCTTACGTGCGAGAAATATGGTAAAAAGTGTAACAACGTAGTTTTTTCATCTGTAGTGCATTTCTTTGTTTTAACGGCTTCGGAACCCTACATTGAGCATGGTCCGACATGCTCTTGGCCGGTTTTTTGTTGTCTACGATCCTATAATGTATTTTGCTACACTGTTTACAAATTTAATTTTATTTAAACAAGAAAACTTTCGGTGAATTTTCATATTATCTCCCTACTTTCTAATGAAATAATTATATTTATACTCAAACAAACAGTTAATGAGTAACTATTGGAAAATATCAATATTAACATAAAATCAAATTTTACAATTTTACATTGAAAAGTTGACTTTTCAAATTATTTTAAAGTCAAACGTTTTATAGATGACAATGTAATAACTGTCTGATACAACGACCACGTACGCTTGAAATTGTTTGTTTTTAGTTCGTTTCATACTAATTATCAATTATTACGTGTTAAGAGTTATTGGGTGATTGTTTCTCACTGAATTATTATTATTATGGTTAAATTATTACTTGTTCCGGTCCTATTTAGGTTAGTGGGTATCATTTATATTACTTTAGTTATAGTTAAGATTAGAAAAGTTAGTGACATGGTTGGAAAAGAACAACTACTGGAGAATGGAAAATACTAAGAAATCTAATGAAAGTATAATAGTTGGGGATGAATTACATTAAAGCATAAAATAATAAATATGAACGTGTTGAATTGTTAACTTATCGGATTACTCACATGACAACGTATTTATTATTCTAGCTGACAGTCTCACTAGATTCTTACCAGAATTAAATCAATCCAGTTAAAGGCTTCAGATATTCTTCCTATATCATTTCCAATAAGTTTTTGACAAATATATTAAATGTTTTTAATAAATATATTCAATGGTAGAGCGAACCCAGCCGTCGAGTCAGGGGGGGTCACATACACGAGGTTCAGCCAAGACAGGCTCTAATTCGAGTACAACAGTAAGCCAAGACCCAGCTCAGTGGCTTCATGACCCCCATGACCTTTCCCTTGCATTTGCCACTAATTCAATGTACACACAAGTTGTTCTACAATGTTATTGATGTGTATACATGTAATTTTTTAATATGGCTTTTGACCATAAATACAGAGTGAGTTCTGTAGTTCTCTCCATAGCTACCGATCAAAAGTATACTAACAGAGCACTAAAGACAAAATGTATAATTCACTAACCTCAAACCTACAATATACATCGTATATAAGAAATTAGGCAATTCGTAAAAAAACAGAAATAATATCACGTATTAAGAATTTAAAGTTCTCACGAAATGAAACGTCCAATTATATAATGGCGTACAAACGGTTCATCTTCGCCATAAGCACGTCACGTACGACCAAATGATCGGTCCGAGAATCGAAAAATATATCGATATCGTCCTATTAGCCTACGATATCGGTGGAATCGAACGCGGTCGAATCGTAAACACTACAATCAGGGGTTTTTATCTCGTTGCAGCTGTTGAATACGCGACCGCGCGGCGTCCGCCACTGGGACGAGCGGCGCAGCCCTCTGCTCATCCCCGAAAAAAGGAGGAGTTGTGCGTCATCTACGAGTACGGATAGAAAATTTAGACGCAGTCGTAGGGATGTGATGACGTAGGAAATGAGATTAAATGTTGGGGCACAGAAAGAAAATCTTCAAAATTATTCCAAATCGAACTCGAAAATTTTGTAAAGTCAAAATTGGAAATTTCATGCCATTTTTTTTGGTTGGTGCGGAATTCTGGGTCCGATTTCAATTTAAGCCTATTTTTTTTATCATCGTCTGTAGGTAATTACGACCATTCTCATTTATTATATTGTAGAAAATGTATTTTCTTTTCAAGTCTAGAAGACAAGGAAACGTAAGATAATATTTATGATGTACGTGCACAACTATAAAGTTTAAGACGACAACAGACTAGGATTCGCGCTTTTGAGAGAATGAGCGCCATTTCTAATTAAATTTATTCTATTGTTGACTACAACTACACTGTTAAAAAAATGAGTTGTTTATGATCGTCTGTCATGTAATCTTAAAATGAGCCGTGACTACCGAGTAGTCAACGCGTATCCTTCGAATGAGAGGGTTCCGAGTTCTAACCTATTCACGGGAAAACTGTAGACCAACATTTTTGAGTCAACTACTCGCTAAGTACCTACCTCGGAAGGAACGTCAGTTCGTCGGTCCGAGCTCGAGGCTCGAGGCTTTGCATCGTGAAAGTACGAATGAACTGTGGGACGGTGTACCTCTAAGAGTGGGGCAGTCGAAGCCTGAAATAACGACGTCCAGTTCACGTACACATCTATCACAACCCTAGCGGCCGGGTACGGGCCGAGCCGTGTACCAGGAGTGCAGACGGTACACGGCGCGCCGCGCTCTATAATTTGACAATATTTTGTGTCATTCCGTGGAGTTGTTATTACTCGCGGCCGTAACGCGAACGGCCCGCCGCCGCTTAACGGCGCCCTAACCACAGGGGCCTCTAATTCAATATTAAAAGCATCCCGGGACGTGATCGCCGGCTAATGATAGGCCGATTCCGGGGAGATGTCCCTGAGAATATGACGGAATGTCGTGTCGTCTAGGACTTTTTGTGGGTGGGGAGGGGGGGTCTCGGAATGAAATGGCCGCGTCTCTTAATACCGGGTTTGTGCCCCGGACTCGATTTCGTGTGTAATTTGTCCGGATCGGAGACGATTTTAAGGCATTAATCGCAATTATAGTACGTGAATGGGGTAACTTTAGTTTTTATCGGGGCGTCCGCTCGTTCGTATCGCTTTTTGCTCTGTCGTTTTGTCTTTCCGGGACGAATGCTATCGGTTTGTGAACGTAAAATATGTAGACGTGTCGCTGCCTTTATTGATTGTACTGGCGCCTGTCCAACATTTTTTTACAAATACGTATCCTTTTATTAAATTAAAAATTATTTATAATAAAATTAGAACTAGTAGGTTATATTATTATGATTTGATGTATATTTAGTTGCTAATAATCATTAAAATTCATTTCGTTTTAAAAAAACAAAAGTTTTCATGATTAATAAATAATACGATTCATTTGGTAAGTTTTTATAAGTCCAGTTAGTTGAGTCAAGTATACAATAATATATTTTAATACTAATAAAGTAAAGTACTCATCAAGTTAAATCAGTATATTGAATTACAAAATAGCTAATAGGTACAATATTGTTATGTATCTGGACACCATATTCGCTTACGTGTATATACTCTTTGGCAATTATTTGGAAACAATAAAACAATCTGATAACTTATAGTGCTGGTTGATCAAAGAGCATTGTCCTTAAACCGGAAGGTTGTTTCGCTACCACGTAAGACGAGACCTAAACACCACGTGGTCATACAAGAACGCTGACCGATTATGAGTTACTATACCAAACGCTTATCGCGCGCGCATGTTCATCAGTATCTTTCTTCCGTAGTAGTGCGTATACCGATTTCGATTTTAAAGCACGGGCGACTTGACCATTGAGTTTTTAACTTGGGTCAAGTCAAACCGCTCGTTCGTACCTCCAGAAGACATCTCATACCGTCGATCGAAGACGCTGTCACCAAATTGGTGACAACTGTCGATAGCAACCTTCAATTTGCTCTGAGCCATTGTGGACGGTTTTAAAGTCCATATCCTCGTCCTAAAATAAAACAAAAACATGGAAAATGTGCCTCGGCGATGAGGTTAAATAAAAAAAACTGAAAAAGAAACTGGGTGCAAAAAAATGATTTTAACGAATGAGTAAAATGTAAAAATAAAAATTCACTGTTGATATTTGCATTATATAAAAAAATAATCCGAAAATCAAATTATAAGGCGGCGAATATTAAACATATTTGGAGCTCATCATAAGTCCGATTATAATTTTACAAGCGGGAGAACACAATCTCGGCTGCAGCCTTCAAGCTGGTACAAATGCATATGTAGGATAACCGCTTTTATGCAGCAAACGGCTTCTAATGCAGCCGTAAGGGAGGCAGGCCGAGGGCGGCGGTCCCAGCCCATGCATACTAACGCCGCCCGTAATAAGCACCCTGATTTCACGTCCGCCGCCCCGGCCCCCGCCCGCGCCGCGCACGCCCTGCGCACGCCCTCCGACTCCAAAGATATCTCTTCTTTACATACCACAGCGCGGGGGTGAAATATAATGGGTTGAATTGGTCCTATCGTCGACGGTCGAACTGGAAGGGATTGTCAATTTCAAAATCATATATAAATGGTAATTAGCTTTTTTCACGTAGAATTACAGTTATGAGTTCAAAATAAATATGAAGGAAAATGAATATGATTATATCATTGCTAAGGATGTGGATAAAACGATTTTTCAACTCTTAACTGCATCGGATTATAGACGAAAAGGATAATATTCATTTCGCTATAGAACACTCGATTTTCATGGTTAATAAAATAGTCGAATATGACAATGAAAGTAAATGAAAAGCTTTCTTTTTAAACTATACATCCAATGGTACGATTTTTATATTATCTTTATTTCATTGTTCAAGAGTTCATTTTACAATATTTTTGATATAATAATTTAATAATATTTATTATTTCAATCAATGTAATGTGAAAGAATTGAATTCAAATTTTAATGTAAAGCATAATTTATTTTTTCTTTATCAAATAATGAAACATATGAATTAATTACATGTAAAAATGTTAAAATTTGCTAAAATAATCATGAGTCACCACTGCAAATTATTGTAATTTGAGTAGGTCTTTATCACTTTTATATTGATCGATTCTTTTTTTAGAAGTCTGGTTACTCAGTGGAGTATTTTAAATGCAGGTATCATATTGAGAAAACGCTACCAAGTTACTTCACGATAATAATATTCATCATGTTCAGATAAAGCATGATCAATGGTTAATACTTTTGATCGACTTTGCAGCGACCAAGTTGAAAACAACTAAAAACTTTAGTTGAGTGTATACTAAGGAATTTAATTATAATTACGTGAATATAATTTAAGTTTTTATGTTCGATGTAGCTTTTAATAAATGAGATAAAATATTTATTTCAACACTGACCACACCTAAAAGACAAATGCAAAAAGCCCTATTAATATTAAAATATAAATATTTAAATATGTGCAATGATTATAGTCCTTGTCTTTTATTATTTAGGAATTTTCTGAAGGCATGAAACTATATTTGCAAGCTGTTGGAAGAATACTCCGAAATAAGTCGATGGATCTATTCTAACTTTAAAAGGCCCGTAAGAAGTTTATTGTCAAGTGTGACTATAAACGAAAAAAAAAAATACAACGACTTCGACACATCAAAAACGATGCTGCGTAGACGCTAACAACAGTAATCATTTCCCGTTTTCGTATCGTATCGCGTACGTACGACAGGTACGTAATTATCGAGTAGAGATGTCGCCGCGAACGTAATAAAATATCTATTAGGCCACCAAATAGTTTCATAACGCTAATGCATAAATAAACACGGCCATTAAATAATACAGCCACGGATAGTGTAATTTTTTGCCGATAAAATGACATTTAATGTAGCCCCGATGAGGAATGGAATAGCTCCGCGCCGCCGCCATTATTTTATTAATAGCATTATAAATGGCCGCCGATCGCCGTTGCGCCGGACACAATGAGGCGGTTTTCGCCGCCGCCGTGCGTCCTTCCGGCGGCCATTGCCGCGCGCGGCGCGCCACCTCGGGAACGATCCCGGAAGGAGGACGTCTTTGAGGGCTCTTCATTAGGCGGGCGCGCGGCGTCGGACCGCGTCACGGCTCGTTGGGTGCACGTAACGAGAACGGCCGCGGATATTGTGTATTTCTAGTAATTCCGTCGACGATTCGTGATCGGAAGGCGCCGTTCGGCCGTGCGGGCACTCTACTTATGTGGAGTTAGCGGGTACGTTGTGTGCAGTCGTGCCGATAAATTAGCATATTTCGTTTACATTGTCATCCTTATCCGACGCCGTTCGTCTTAAAAGCTTTTAAAGATCGCTTCGGGGTAACGACAATAATTACTCGTTGAAACCAATAATAATAAATTACACATTAAGAACAGAATTAACATTGATTAGATAACAACTGATGTTTAATAATAGGGTTTTTTCCTCGCCCGGTGTTTGTTAATTTAATCCAATTAAAAACAAAAGAAGTTCTTATTGATGCTGAACAGGTTCTCAACGCGACGCGCATGTTTTGCAAATGTTCAAATTATTTACGTATTTTTTATATGTCTAAATACCCGTTGAAAGATTTAGAGTGTTTTAACATTTTGGAAAAATCCCTTAAAAAGGCGGGGAAAGAATTAGAAGGATATTTTAAGGAGCTACAGGTCTCGAGAACGGTTAAAATTACAGTCGTGAAAAATAAATAGAAACCAATAACACATACAGTATTGATTTTTGAAGGGATGTCAGTTATTTTTTTTTAAAATAGATTCGAGTTTGGTCTTATATGAAACATGTCAAAGACTTAAAGAGGTTTTTCACTCTACAGAATGCTGGGAATTACCGTCATAATCGGGGATCGTTATCGGAACCAAATTTAAATTGAAGATCAGGATCGAGGCCAATTTCGATATCGCGGTTGGAATGGAAAACAAGCCGCATCCGGGATCGGCTGCGAAAGGAAGACGTATAAATTAAGCCCGCCATGACATCGGAGTGAATTTGGGAGTTCATTTTGAATCAAGATTATAACAAATATAAACATATGATTTACATTATATCAGTGGCTATTCTTAGCTTCGCCGGAAAATATATACTTAGCTTAACAAGGTAGCACCTACCTCATAAAGATTTGAGTTTTACAAGGAGTTTCTAAGATCCGATGAAATACGTCACAGATTAAGAGAGTACGTCTTGTAAACCATAATTAGGACAAGGGGCTTAGAAATATTATACACAATCCAGGAACGAGTAGATTGCTTTGAAAAACAGCATTCCTTAGAATATAATATTGTGCCGAATGATATAAGGTGTTGTAACTTGAATTCTTCCATGATTTACTAAAAATATAAAGAAGCGAAATTTGTTTCTTTATAACAGTAACGTAATGTAATGGGTAATCTTTTAAGACTAATGAACTCGTTGTACAAGTACCATTTGAACAAGGATTTAAAAAAAATTAAGGCCATAATCATTATCTTATATACACTGAGTATATAAAATTATAAGCTTATATTATTCTATATTATAGTTTAAGATAGTAAAAACATAGGGCTATTTTCATGTCACTGTAACATATATTTTGGTGGCCGAGTGTACATCGCGTTATTTTGTAATAGTAGTTAACGTGATTTGAGCCTTAACCACTAACGAATTAACCAACCAATTAAATATCGCCAAAATAAACCATTTGATGTGCGTACCGAAGAGCACTACGCCGAGCACACGCTACGCTGTTGTATCTGTATTTGTAAGAACGGTCTTTAGTAACTACAAGCCCATGCTGGGCTTGTAGTTACTAAAGTAACTGGGTTTGGAGCTGGCTCAATTAGAATTGATCTGAAACAGAAGAATGTGGAAAGTTTCAGTAGGGTGGATGACGGAACTCTCAGAAAACAATCGATGTTTCAGAACAATCGATGTTGCAATAATTGCAACTAAAGTCGGGATAGCCTTTAGCTGTAATTATGACGTAAACGCTTACTACCTGTTAAGCGTGTCCGAAATTAACAAATAAACATTGTTTCCCCCTTTCTTAAAAATGCTAATGAGCTATAAGAGAACAAAAGTAATTAAGAACCTATATTATTGCTTGGTTCCAATATTGTATGAAATATTTAGATACATTATATTCATCCATCAAATATATATATATATATATATATATATATATATATATATATATATTATAACATTATATAAGGTCAGGAATAAGTGGTTTCATATTTTATATACAAATTATACCTATATTATAAAAGATAACTTTTCATCATATTTTATTTACATTTAATTATTGTATATATATAATTTTGTTCACCAACTTGTATTTTAGAAATATTTCGGTATTTTGATCAAAAACTGCGAAAAGTATTTTGACGGTCCTATCTTGATGTTAACTTAACACTACTTAAAGAATTTTACACGTGAAAATCTAAGGGTGCAAGGTCATAGCTATATGGTGCATACGTTAACACTTCCCAACCAAACTCTCTCAATATTTACTGAGTGACTAAAGATTTGTATGGTCTGGCGTTGGTTCATGATGAAAAACCACACCCTTTCTGTTGATTAATTTTGGCCATATTTTCTCTACTTCTACTACTACTTGAGTCTCTTCAGCTGTTGGTAGTAGAGACCCGAATTGATGGTTTTCTCGGCACTGAAAGCTCATAATGAAAAATGCTCTGCCAAGCCCACCATACACGTAGCATCGACTTATTGCAAATGAAACCGGGTTTCGCTATAGTCTATGGAACTTGCTTGCCTTCTGTCCATGATCTTTATCACACATTCTTGTCGTCGGTAATCCATTTCTCATCACCTGTGATCAATCTTTTCAAAAACGTTTCCGTTTCATTAGGTTTCAATAGATAATCTCAAATAAGTACACGATTCATTAGACTTTTTTCAGTGAGCTCGTGATCACTGAAAAAAAAAGTTCCTATGGAGTACCATAATTGAGTACAAGTATCGAGTTTCTTTGTATATCCAGCTTTTTTAAAATGGGTCAAAACAGATTTGTGGTCGTTTCCCGACTCTTGAGCTATGTCATAAGAACTAATATGCCGATCTTGCGCTATTTTTTTTTAGAATGGCATCAACATCGACGTAACAGGTCGACCAGAGCGAGGTTCGTCTTTGACATCAAAAATACTGGACTGAAAACGCTTACATCAGTTTTCTGTTACTCTCACCGATACTTCATTAGGTCCATATATATCACAAATTTTTTTCGCGGCTTGTGTCGCATTTTTCCCTTTTTTGTAAAAAAACTTCAATATGTATTGAATTTCTACGTTAGATTCACTCATTTTGGTGGACAGAAAAACAATAGAAAAATGACTGGACACAGTTTTTCCTTTTAATTTTTTTAACATATCGTCTATTTAGTGGTATCCAAACTAGCCAGATACAAACAGCACAGCCAAAAAGATTTTGCTGCAACTTTTTCTTATAAAATACGAAAAAACTTTTTCCCCAACCTAATATGTATAATATATTATACATTAGGTACATTATAGAGCATAGCTATTTCCGTCGTAGAGTAAATGACTGAGTTTGTTTATGAAGCCTACATTAAAGCAGCAAGTTTAACATCCATAGGTCATCACTGGCAACATGCACTGTTCAAAGAATTACAATTTTAGCCACTGAGGTATATGGGACTTGAAGATATCTCGTAATTTCCTGAACACTGCCCAGCCGAGCTGCATCCTCGTGTAACTTGTTTATCAAAGTTGAACCTACCTAATTGAACAGTTTGTCGCAAGCAGATGTAGTCTACAACACCTTGAATTGGACACTTCTGTCTTGTCACTGGCGTGTGTAGAAAATGGACATTCAACATCATTTACGTCTTATCCACGTTTGTCTTTAAACTCACTTCTTGAAAGCCCTAGGTTTATATTGGTACCCTATTGTTTTCGATTTAAAAGCTGATAACATCTGCTGATGTTGTGATGAAGAGTTTCGAAGGTATTACATCTCCCAGGATCACGTCTCTGAAGTTGAATTGGTTTCGGGCAATCATTCCTCACTCAGACCGATAGTGGATTGTTGTTACAAATATCTCAGCACTTTGTTATCGCGAAACTACTTTTTCTATTGAGCGAGTTCAACGCCAACATCTCATTCCTGAATGCAAATAAAACAATGTATTTAAAATTTACTTTGTTTAAGATCCGACAAGCCAAAGTCGATTTAAGAATTGGATATATGTTGTACTAAACTTAGTTATTTAAACTGTATTTTTAGATATTACCATTGACTAATTTTATAACACAAAAGTTTATGAGGTTGTGTGGATGTTTGACATTCTTTTATGAAAAAAAAAACTTCTGAACCGATTTTGATAAAACCCAGATGGTATTTGTTTATTAATAAATATTTCATTTTTTTTTGAATTGTGGTCGCTCAATCAGTGGTTTTAGACTAAAAGATATCGGATTACAACTTCGACCAACGGCAAATTGACAATTAACTAATTTTTAAACAAATTAAAACACTAGCTCTTCACAGTAAAACGTACAAAACTCTGCCGCTGTGAAGTTAGTTACGAAAATGTCGCAATGGCATAAAATATGGTCGCAGGGGAGAAGAGCAAGGATTGGGATGTATTGTACCTGCGTATTACATCATTCGGAAGCAATTCAGAAGGGCAGAGTTTCGTGCGTTGTATTGTACCGGATAGAACACGTCATGTGGTCGGTTTGGATGTTGCTTAGAATGACGTCGATGACAAGGGTGTCAGCGGCGCCCAATCGGTCCCGTGTCGTTGTACGGAGCTTAATATTCAAGGCGTTCAATCTGAATAAGGTTGTGTGAGGGAACGGTTCAATAGTGGAGCGATTGAAAATTGATAAAACAGCATAACAACTTCTTTTGTTTGAAGCATGATGTAGTACAGAGCACATTTATATGGCATAGACTAGACATCGGGAGATCGGAGTTAGTCATAATGGAATTATAACGGGAAATCTATATAAAATTGCATAGCGAAAATGTTTTGATACACTCATTTCAAAATAAATCGAAGTAGAGCACGCTTGCTGTAATTATGTATTCAGATGTATATGTTTCCCATAAGAGTAGATGGATATCATAACTTTCCACATGATGAAGTCTTTGCATATCTAATCTTACCTCACTCATATCCATCAATCTTTTCATGCAAGCTCGTCGGTTTCGGGTGCTCAAATATTTGGCCCTCTCATAATATGCCAGCAATTTGATTTGCATTGAATTTAAATGATCATTCATGATCCTAAAAAAATATTACTTTAATAATCAGCTTTGGATTCATTAGATCCGTCTTAGATTAAGTCCAATAGAATTATATCTATGACGATAGCTTGTTTAACAATAAATTCGCTATGAGAAGAGTAGATATTTTTATTAAGACACTGTCATAAAGTGAATTCACACATAGATTTATACGAAAAAAATCAAAAGAAAATAACAAAGTGCCTATTTTTTCTGCGTTATCGGTCTTGTCTGTTAAGAGATCTTTTATGGCCTGAATGTTACATTTTACATGAACAGATCCTTTATCCTTGTTCACACTCAATAATCGGTCGCACGTATGTAAATGCCTGTGTTCTGCGACATTTATTTCATGTTGTAACGCCATTTAACAGAGGAGCCGTTTTAGCGCTATTTTTAAAACGACTCTATATTGCAACATTTTATTAGGATGCCACATTTTGTATCTGCATATGACAGATATATATACATATATAATGAAAATAGGTTGTCTTTGTTCGTCAATCACGTAAAAACTACTAAACGTATAGACATGGGACTGGGACCATTCGATGCGGGATGATTTGTAGATGGTTCTAGGCTACTCATTTTTCGAATTCCGTACAACCTTCGCCATTTTATTTATAATAAAAATTACCCAGCGAAGCGGGCGGGACAGCTAGTATATATATCATATGATATGGATTTGATAAATTTGCTCAAAATCGAATATTATATTTTAAACTTGTCGAGTGCTACGATTTATAATGAACTATTTGTTTCGCATCCACTTCAAGGAGCAAAAATTAAATTTGACCGATCGCGATTTCAATCTTGATCATAATTACCATCTCGACCCTGCTCTTTTTTCCTATTTATATCTTGATTCATCCCTTCGAAGTTGAGTTTATTCTTATTGGTACTCATTTGTCCTTTTTCTTTGTACAAAATAGATATTCTATCACAATGCAAAGATTGATTAAATACAATCCGTTCAGCGATTTATAAAATTAGATCTAACATACAGACAAACACTCAGTCTTATTTCTAGATATAAACTAACCTTATATCTCAAAAATCGATAGCTGGTACAATTTTTCATTGGTTGTACGGATATACAATTGATTATTTAAAAAAAAATATCAAAATCTAACATAGCTTTATTTCATAAGTAATATAAATTACATTTAAAATGCGTCACAAATTTTGTTTTTGACAATGACATTACCACCCATTCCAAATTCTGATTCACCTTGAGAAGAATGGGAAAAAAATTTAAGGTTCGCTCTTTTTTATTCATCGATATAAAAATATTGAGTGTTTAATAATTTAGTATAACACTTATAAATAACATGGAGCAACCCGATAGCCAAGTAGTTCAATCCCAATGGTTTTTTTCATTAACATATATAACATATTTCAGACACAGTATAATAGCCTTTGCCATATAACTTTCTTTTAACGAAACGTTTATATAAAGAAAATGGCAAATTTTAAATTTCAGCTGGGATCTTATTATAAAAGCGCACACATTGCCCCCTTTATGGTTTGTTATAACTTTGCTTAGACGGGTTTTATGAGCAGCTAATCTTTATTTATATCTAGTGTTTATTTCAAAGATTATGACCAACCATGTAACAAACACTGAAACGTAAATTTTCGTCACATTAATAATTCCATATGTTCTTCAGACATTGAAAATGATAAGTCAAATAAATGGCTTAACTGACTTATGCGATGTCGTGTATTCATGTCTCTAAAGTGCTATGCAGGTGTTGCAAAAATTGCAAATTCGAAACCTTTTTATTTGTTTTAACTTTATTATACTCAAATAGAGTTAACGTTTCCATTTCCCATCGGTTACAGCTAACTTAACGCCATTAACATAAAACACTCTAGTACTCGATGACAGCGCTATTATTTATGGTTTCTGTACTTTTTTCTGTTTTGCTCTCTCATGTTGCACTATATTAGGTTAAGAAGGTCTCGTGAGGTGCCTATCTCGTCCAGACAAAAGAGTATCTAATTTTCCCTGAATCGTGATGAATGCATTGGGGCCGTTTGGGGTCATGAACCCCGTGGACCGGTTCTGTGTCTTTTTACTATTATACTAGAATCAGAGCCAGTCCCTACTGAACCTCGTGCGTGTGACCCGTCTGACTCGAAGGCTTCATCCGCCCTTGCCCTGTAACGTACCATTGCGGGGCATGTGGCTACTGCAATAATGAAGATGCTATCAGGACATAAACTGTTGTCATTCCGACCGTATTGAGAGCATAGTATATCGTCGAAATCTCTGTAGATACATTCACTGGAAATCAGATTTTATCTCCATTGTATTTCAATTAGTTACCAAAGTCGAAAAAAATCACATATACATATACAATCACATATACATTTGGCGTCGAAGGCAGACGTGTTAATCTTAGGGTACCTCTGTCATTTATTAAAACGCTTATAAGATATGTTTTAAATGAAAATTTTATAACGATTTCAATAAACAATTCTCAGACCTATATTTTTTTACAATCTGGATTTTCATGGTGAACTACGACTAAGCTGGAGTCACGATGTGGCGTGCCTTTTAAAATAATCACTTATAGGTGCGAAGTAATCGTGAGCAAAAATTTATACATATGTCTAATTAATGAGAGTAGTTTCTATGTTTCGTTAAGCCTTTGGATAAACATCTTCACTATTTATTATATTATGACCGTAACATTTTAAAATACTTTGAGGAAATGACTTTTTACAATTTAATTTGAAGAAGATTTTAAACTTGGGCACCTCATATATTAGGGGCCTTATAAATCATATTTTTATTGTATTTATAAAAAGACTCATTATAAAGTTGTTTTTATTAAGCAAAATAAAATATTATCACTTAACAGCGAGAAGTTTCCCCAAGCGTGTTACATAACGGCGTGTCTCAAGATGGCGTTGTGACGGCGGCGAGCGCGCGAGCGCGAACGTTGCGCCCGCGCAGGCGGCGGGCGGTTACTTAACACAACTAATGAGACCGTCATCGTTTACAGAAGTAAGTTTAATTAACGTGAAAGAGCGCGTTTACCGTGCCCGGCGTTTTATCGCACCTCCATCGCCACTTATAATGACTTTTGTTCATTATTTTGTTGCTGCGCCCTTGTGCGCGTCCGCGTGGTCTCTCATGTACGTGTGTGTGCATGCGCGCGTCTGAGCCGTTTCCGGTCGTGCGATGGCTCTAAATAGCAATTTTACGGTTATGTGAACGCTTGAATTTTTATTTATGCACTTAGAAAAATGAATGTACAGGCGCAGCTTGCATGCTCACCAGTTTGTAATACGCTGGCCGGCACTCGTAGTGGTGAGAATGACTTGACAGATACTGTTACGGGGGAAACCTATATGTTTTCTTGAATATTAACAACCGATTTCGTTAACCGACATAAAGTACAAAAATCAAGTAAGTTATTATAATTGTTAACTTTTCACGAGAGAACGACGTAAACGTTAGATACATAATTGTAAATGCACTGATAAGAATTATTTATTGTACATCAACTATATATAGAAGATGCAACTATATTATTATTATATCTATATGTAATTTTTTCATCGAAATAAGTATATCTTACTATAACAGTTTTTTGTTTAGTATATCTTTAAAAATCTGCATAAAACTGCGCGCCCGCAACGTGTATTACCGTAAATTTGAAATACATACCTCTAAGAAAATTAATGTGGAAGCTTATCTTACGCTACGTGAGTCGGCTCTTTAATAAAAAATTGTCATTTTCAGTTTAAAAAATTGCCATTTGAAGAAATATGTTTCTGTGTTTATCAAAACTTCTCATATTTATTGGTAAGAAACGTGGGGAAATTTTCATTTGGGAGTTTTTTTCCGATCACCAACGTGGTGGCGCCGTGGTACGATACTTTACTTTCATTTCAAAGACAGTGGGTTCGTCCTCGATGATGTAAAGATCAGTTTTTTTTAACTTACTCTGTTTATTTAACAATGTCACTCGCTTAAAGTGAAGGAAAATATCGTGAGGAAACCATACTTCGAGGGTAGAAAGTATATAAATTTTGGCAGTCCCATTTGGGAACAACGCCGTAAGCTTGTTAAAAAGAAAAATTCAGTCTGGATTGTTTGTTGTGCGCGTGACTTTTATGATTTTTCATAATATTTTATTAGAGTACCAACTTAAAAAATCTAATTAAGTTACTTATTCTTAAAGTTTCATGTAAACACTGTATAATGGTGCATGCCAGTTTTGAATTATTGTTAAAGAACATAGTTAACCTAATAAAAATATTTTTACATGTATACTGCTATACAAAAATGATTTTTAGAGATTTTAAGATAATTTTGTTTAATAGGTATAAACATTTGTTGTACAATGAACGAAATAGATTTATTTTACGAAGTTGTACCTTATTTATTTTCAAGAAACAGAGATAAAAAGGTAAATTCTTTAGATAAATCTTTTTCGCATTTTTTTTTTTGCGATCTGGTGAATTATTGTGTATTTCTTTTCTACTATAATACTTATTTCTACTTTTTGTTCATTTATTACTTCTTGATATTGCCTGTTTTATAAAAAAGAAAAATGACTATCATTGGCAGTGGAACAATATGAGACCTGCAATTTTATTTATCTGAATAAAATTATTGTATTTTTCTCCATCGAGTATTTTACTATTATTACGTGTAAATTAACTTTTTAATACATTGCAACTTGATTTTGAATTGATAGCTTAAAACAAGCTTCACAGGTTTGATAAGGCTAAAATGATTTTTAAAAAAAATCTTCTTAAAAGATAATCTTAATAAATCAATTGAAAACATGTCAAACTACGTTCACCTCGTGTCTACAACATTTGAAGACTTTGTCGAACCGACTGTCGAACTAAATCAGAAAGCACGCTAGGGATTGGATGCTTACTCGTAATTGTTTTCGTGTTTTGTGTATTATTTTTAGATTTTTCGTTTTATCTGTCTCAAGCGATATCAGAATCGTTTGTCGTGTTCAAATCAAAACTGGTCTGTTCGGTGTACATAAACTAAGTTGATGTTTTTCGGAGATATTTTATAAGCGAACAGCACATTGCTTTTAATCAACCTCCAATATGCACGCATGTATATCGGTTAAAATCAACAATTAAATAATTGATCTAACAGAGCTGACCGCGTCGCTCCGGCGCACAGCGCGGGTCGTATCATGAATATTCAGGTTGTACGCACGCATTGTTGGCCACGCATGCGCTGTGCTCGCGACGAGGACGGCCGGCCGCTCGTCTTAATTGATTTGAATATTTATTATTATGTTGTCACTATGTAGCTACTTAATCATAAGGAGTATAGGTACAGTTTATGATCGATCTATCAGCGAAGTCAGAAATTCTTAAAGAAATGTTGTTATTTTGGAAAGTTGAAATATTCGATTATTTTGTATTCATAACCGAAAGTGTTGTATTGAATAGTTGTACTATAAAATTTAAATCAAGAAAATGACTTCAAGAATTTCGAATCGATTGAATCAAACAGGAAATAATATAAGTTATACATTGTATGCGTAACCGCTGTTAAAACAGCTTACTAGTAATGTCATTTCTTAGTTGGTCCATTTTATTATTTTAATTAGTATGAACATATTTTTTAATTTTCTCTTAATTGTGAATCCGTTATTTTATATTTTGTTAAATTTGTATTACTACATTGAAGAGGCACACTCTAAGAAATTATTTTGCATTTCTGATTGACGGAAATGAACTATAAATAATAATACCTGTGTGTGGTAGAAGTTGCTAATCATCCATTAACGCCAGGGACCGATGCCTTACGTATACTTTTCGCGGAATTGGAGCTACTTGTCTTACGCTATGACTTAACCTAAAAACTCATCGGTTGATCGGTCGTGGCCAGGGTGGTTATCTCGACATGCATATATCTTAATCTGATTCAAAAGGGCACGAGATCAATGCTGACGTGTGGGTGCAGGTAGACCTCAGCAGAAGACAACACCCCGATCATCCAACCGACGCTGTTCTTTGTCCTATTATTCAAATTGTCACAAAAGAATCGAAACGAGTAAGGGGATGTTCGTTGAATACGTGAGCTCAAAATGGACCGGAAAAATATCACCAAATCTCGTTTAGTGGGAAGAGGGTCAATAGATAACATCAAGTTAAATATGAATAATATATAATTATTATTTTGTCTATATCGAATATGTTCGATAACATATCTCAAACAAATTTAATCGGTCAAAGATTGTACGGTAAGTCTTACGCGAGGTATTGGTTTACCCACGTCTTCCCAAATCTTCAAGAACGGGGTGTCTAGATAAAAAAAATCTCATGTAATTAATGAAGGGCCTCCTTAACAATTTTAGTTACAATGTGCTTGTGCAATATTACCTCTGTGTAGGTCATAATATAATAATATTGCATCATAAAGGAACTTTGGATTGTTGATTTGATTTATTTTCTAACAAATTTTATTCTAAATACTACAGATGCCTCTATATTTGGGGTTTTATGAACAGCCCGCGTGGGTCACACACGCTTCATGAGACAGCCAAAAGTTTGCTGTTTGGGTGCGCACAAAGTGACCAATGAGATTTTAACTCAAATCATATTAAATAGCTTGTTCTGTGCCACGGAGTGCACACTCAGCCATCGGTCCTGGACTTTGGCATCGAATTGGCGAAGACGGTCAATAACGGCTCCCGATAAGCTTAGGGCCGCCAGCATAGAGCCAATGTGGACGGCCTGCTGCAGAAGTCCCTCGGTCTGAAATAAGAGGTTGCGGGAGGGTGTAGACACACCCAGCAAAGATCACACTACTGTGTGATCACACAATGGATATTAAGTAGAACAGTATAACAAGTAGTGCACACAACTTTGTACAACTTAATAAGTATAATCTTCATTTACCGACTGCGATAAGATCTCCTAAATTATTATCACATATGCACTCGGAGAAAAAAAAATCGGTTTTTGATTGAGCTTTTTTATCGTTATTAACACCATCATTACTATTTATTCCAGTACGTGAATTAGCAGTAGAATAGATCAGCCTTCGACGTTTACACGTGAGGAAGTTTAAATCCTCTTCAACAATACACTTTTTAGGATCTTTGGGAATCTAAGAAAATACGTTCAATTAGGTAAACCAAAATATTGATATTTTAATAACAAATACAGCAAAATTATATTTTTATGTATATTAAACTTTATTTATAAAATTACGTCTCGGGCAGAACCTCATACAATGAATAATTACTACCGTTTGATGTTATCGCTGACAATGAGTTTGGATTGCTATTGCTAGACCCATTTGGATTTATAAAATATTTAGTACATACATAAGTATGTTTTTTTTTTCATTTTTGCAATTGTTAAATCACATTATTTGCGATAAAAGAAATCCACTTCAAAACACTTTTCCTTGTCAACTTTATTTTATAAACGGTTTTACAGACGCCACAAATTTTAAACTATCCAGGTTGTAATGACCGTCAGCAGTGTGATTCACAAATGCACAATGTTTAGTAGGCATGAAAATTTACTGATATTTTTAATCACTTATCTATTTATGAGTCGATGCAAGCCGTCGATTTTGAACTCTGCCGTACGTGTTATAAGAATAAGCGTGCCTTGTGAACTGAAATGTCGTTTTTTCCTCACCATGATAATGTTTTTAGTGACTTGATTAAAAACTACAGTATCTTGAGGTATGTGCTGATGTATAGACAACATAGCCAAAATAACTTGTTTTAATTTTTTGGTTAAAAATCTCAGACTTTCTACAGCAATCAAATCATGACACTGCTTACAAGATGATAGAATATCAATCAAAAGAGGACATGTATAGTGTTAAGGACCTAATTGATGGCATATAGAAGAAGGGCCAAATTCTAAGCATCCGACACGAACGAGTTTGATGCATGAAAAGACTGATGTATGACAGTGAAGCAAAAACATATATAAGGGGCTTACGTACCATGTGGAAATCCGTAGTCTCTGCGTATCCTTCTGGGAAAGAAACATGAGTTTTGCATAATATATTAAAACATAAAAAAGTGTAATTAATTCGCAAAAAAGGATGCATAAACATTTCATATCAGAACTAATAATAATAATGGTATGAAGGTAGCACTTATTTATGTAATATTTTGGATAGGCGTTAACACACGCATGTAAGCGTTGCAAACGGTTCGGCAAATTTTGCGTCACCCCAATAATGTGCTTCGGACATAGAGCGACACGCAATTGTCTATTTGTTGAGCCAACTTCTTATAAAAACCGCGCCATGTTAAAGCGCTGCAACCGCTTCCTGATAATGAGTAATTATTGCAATTAATGTACGGACAGCAGAAAAAATTGTGAATCTTTTTTAAGTTGGATTAGCTATTTTTCCCTTTATGAAATAATAATTTTTAATTTGAATGTAATAGTAATTATTTTAAATTCTAAACTCTATTTAATTTCTTCTATGTACGTGACTTTCAGTATTTTCAGTAAACCAGAGGAGAAAAAAATTTAAATATGTGAAACAATTAATAACATATCATAGTAATTTTGTAAGCTCTATAGTAATTTTTAAATCTGTCATATAGAAATGTATGCGTAATAAGATTCAAAAATGACTTCCGGTGTTTTTTCGTCATTTTGCGTCCATTTTCCTCCGAAACCATATGATACATAAAGTTATATCACCATAAAGAAATAGACGGTAGTTGTACCGTGGCTTTGACCTTTTACATTGTCGTTGCGATCATCAGTTTTGTAATTGAAATTCAGTGCAAATTGGTTTTCTATCCCATCGAGACAATTACAATAAAATTGAAGATGGTTATTAGTTATAAGCATAAGCAGATATAGCTAAGAATTATAAATACGCTTACGATGTTAAATATGCAAAAAAATATATCCACATTAATTGAAAAATAATAAAAACAATAACAATAGATAATATTGTCGATTCGTTTCTGCGAACACATGTACATATTAATGTAACAGTACAAGAATAATAAATACAAAGAGACGTAGCCCAGGCGCGAAGATTAAGTGTGTTGCAGCTATGCAAAACAGCCACAGCCTAGCGTCAATGTCGACATATGGCTGATAATAATCAGTCACGGACCAGGAGAAACCGCGAACATAGCAATCGGAGATAAGACGAACATACGTTGGTTTACTGTGGATGCTGTTCTTCAATATTCCGTTCAGTACCCGAGCTGCTATATTTTTGTCATGCGAATGAACGATAAATCAAGAGGCTCAAATGAGCTTTCCAAATATTTCATTAAACCTCTCGAAAATACATAAACAAAATAAATTTAAAAATTTATTATATGTATTGATTATGGAGAAAATTTACATACATTATTATTTTTATTTTATTAAGAATTGTTAGGGTGTTTTATAATAATAATTAAATATAATATAAATTACACGTGCTGCCTACCCAAGGCGTCATGAAATTCCCAGCTAATGGCCTTCAAATAATAATTTTTCTTAAGATTTAACTTGAATTTTTCTTTTCTAAGCAGGTCGAGGAATATCATTGCAGCATTCGGTTGGTCGGCACCGAAAGTGGCCGTGAATCGATATCAATTGTGTTTCCTCCATATTATATTTAAGAGCATACCTTAATAATATTTTAGGACATATTATTGTGTTATCATAAAAAAGATTATAAATACGTCAATTTTAAATTTTTGACGTTATATGTCTAATAGATAGTGCGTTTGGACGGGAGTAAAACGTTTTGCTGGCACGTCGCAACCTGCCGTTCAGGCAGCTCGGGTCTTGTCCGCCCTTTCCAAGTCAGAGTTCCCGTATCGATATTTACAACGGACCCTGTCCTATATGGTATGCTCGCTACTAATGTGTCTGTTAGTGCATAAGCGTGATTTATTATATTAATTCTTATAGTTTTATCGATAATCATCGATTTATTTAAGTAAATTTGCCCTTGAAGGTATTAACCTTTAAGGGCAAATTTACTTAAACAAAACATTAGCTATTAAGCTAAAATTAATAATAGTTAACGTTAATATATTAATTTTTAATAAGAGTGCCAACGATAGTAAGAGTTATTATAAACTATTTCTTTTTATCGTAAGCGAAACAAAACAAATATTTTTTTCCTTATTATTTTTGTCTATAATTTAGAAGAAAGATCATTACAATCTGTTTTTAATATAATAGAAAACTATCCTGATCTCGTACCCTTTAATTCTGGTTTCGGTACTGTTCTTGATTTCGCCTCCGGCCAAGCTTTTGATTCTAATCCCACCTGGAGATTCAGTTTCGATTCTGGTTAATTTTTATTCGTATAAATTATAGTATAGAAGGCAAACCGAACGGGTCACACTCAGTTAGGTCAGATCTGTTAGGTATTTGAAAATTTGCTGACATCAATTAAATCTCAATATTTAAGTTTTTAGTGACAGGAGTTTGTTGTAATTCTTATATAGTCTGTGTATTACTCAATCATTTTAATTGTAATGCTTCGGCGTATTGTATGAATACATTTTACTAAATGTTATAGATGTATAAGTTTTCCTCATTTTACTGTCG